>JPFL01000246.1:6303-85049 GCA_000733385.1 Paramecium biaurelia
TTTATTTTAGCTATTCTTGGCTATCATTATTTTCATTACTTCCATCTCTATAATTACGAAATAATCTTGATAGGTAAGATTTTATACATTAATACAAAAATCAAAAATTAGTAAATCCTATATTAACTAATCCAAAGTTTTACAATATGTTTTTCAGCTGATTTACTATTTAGATCAATCATACTTGAATATCAGGATAAAGATTTACCAAAATTAATCAATTCCATAATAGCTCACTTCTTTATTACACTATTTTAATGGAAATATGGATTTTCTTTTTAATACGACATTTTTTATAATCTAAGCTAAGCTAAAATACTCACATGGGCATTTAAAAACAAATATCTCTACGCAACCGAAAGAAATGAAATATAATTATTCTTTTAATTGGTCTTGGCTTCATTATATTAGAATTTACTTTTTGGATCCCAGAAAAATGTCATTACAACACTTGTTTCATTGTTATGTAATTACTTTTATCAGCCATATTTCTTCCAGTATTAACCAAGTAATTATGGACTTACAGCATACAGAAATAAGCATTATTTATCCTAATTTGTTTTTTATGGTATGAAATTATTTTGAAATTTATGTTTATACATATATATATATATTATTTATAAAGATTCCTGTCTTATTAGATTTTGAAATTATAATAACTAAAATTGTAATTTATCATAATTTCTAATAATTTTAATTGAATAATGAATATTTGATTATTCAGTTTCTGAAAATAATAAATAATAGAAAACTCTTAAGAAAGTTGATTTGGTAAATTTAATAAATGATATAAAAAATAAAAGAAATCTTCAGATAAGATTCAGAATTCATACGATTTATAAAGAAAAGTAGTCTTTCTAAAGACAATTAGATATACGAGTAAGAAGAAATAGATTTTTTATTATAATACATGACTAAAGAGAGAAATCTCAAAGAGTTTTTTGAGTTTTACTAGAACATCGAAATGCAAACTTATAATATTAAAATGAAAATGCTCATTATCATTCATTAGTTTATTCATTCAAATGAAGAATTCTCAAAATTATTTACTTCATTACGATTAACAAATTTTTAATTACTCAAACACAACCATAGAAATTATGAAACATGGTTACTTTTTAATATATAAATTCCATTTTTATCCTATTTATAAAATTTGGCCATTAGCTTCAAGCAAATAAAAAGTTATAAAACCAGCATTTTTAGAAAATCAAATTTTTCGAAGTATAAATCATTTATAACACTAGTCTAATGATAGATAGTTTTAAGATGGTGAATATTATCAATATGGCACTTTCTTTAGTTACTAATTTGAAGATTGCTCTTGAAAACTATCCATAAGATCGTTTATTATAAAAGTTATCCTTTAATATATATTAAGAAATTCAAGGTTATTAAAAAAATCTAATAAATTCAATTATTACATTATTAAATCAAAACTCAAAAATAAATAGTGTTGACTTATATGAGCTCTTAAGAGAAGTAATAAATAATGTAAATTATAGTTAAAAGTTATTGAATAGAAAATGATATTATATCACGAATTTCGAAGTTTTTATGACCCTAAAGAAGTTCTTAAGCCTCCTTAGGAAATATAAATATATTATGAAAATCATAGTAAATCTTCAACTTTTTAAAATAATTGTAAAACCTAAACTAAAAGAGAATATCATCAAGCATCATCTAGAACAAGATAATCAACAGGTGAAGATGCTACAACACCTAAGAGTTAAAGTTTGTTTAATTATTTTGATCATTAATATTCATCATGTGCATAACTTTTCCTAAAAGATTAAGAGAAGATTATACAAGAAGAATCAGAAACATAGATAGATTAAACTATATAACAATGAATATGCTTATTTTATATATATATATATAGAATTGATATATATAAAATTGATACTAAAAATATACAAAATATATAATCAATCTATCAACTTTAGCTAATTTAAATAGATTGCATACTACCTCCAGGATATGGAACAATTGCATTCATCTTTGATTTACTTAATTTAATATTTTTAGAAGATGATATCAATTTTTTTGAAGATAAGTTATTTCTTAACTGAATTAGCCAAATTTTTTTTTAAACATTTTTGAATTTGGTAGCTGCATTTATAGCAGCAGATTAATATTAAATTCTTTTAAGTTTCAAGAATTTATTTATAAATAAATAAGGGTAATATAAATATTTTGAAAATTTGCTTAAGATTTCTATTTACCAAGTATGCTGATTTTTATTAGCTATTTCTATTGTATTAATAGAATTTGATTGTGGAAAATAATAATCATAATTAAATAAGGATTCAAAACCTTCAAGAGTAATTGCATTATATTTCCAATAAAGATATTATAGTTAATTTAAAGCCTAATTCATAGAGATAGATTTATAATCTGAAAATCTTTAAAGTTTAGTATATAATTATCTTATATTCTCTCTCATATAAAAGTTAAAGTTATTAGTATTTTTAATATTATCACTCTCATACACAATTATTGTAGTTTCATTAACTTCTTCAGCAATTTCATTCATTGAAAATAATATTGATGGAGATTTAGTATTTTTTCTTTAAAGTTATTTTGAAAATGAAGATCCCTTTCTACTAATTCTTTAACTTTGAGTTAATAATTAATTGGTTTTATGATTCTCATTTTTTTCTTTTTATTTTTCTTCTTCTTATTCTAATTTTGGAAATACCTTATTTTATACAGGTTTGTGTGTACTTTATAACATTTCATTAATTTAAAAGATATTAACAGAGGGAACAGGATCGTAAGCATGATGTGTTTCTGAATTACCTTAATAAGATTCTGTTTCTTATTCATATACCAATTGTACTTTTAATTATTCATTGATTAAGTTTTGATTCTCTGTTTAAAAGTAGAATGCACATTCCTAAACATATGTTAATTCTGCTCTAGTTTAAATTGGTTTATCGAAAGTTTAACGTGAATAGACTTCTCTTTATTATTCTTGACTCATTTAATGTTTTTTTATTATGACTTCTTTATTTAGAATTAATTATATTTAATTACAACTTCTTAATGAATGATCAAAATTATAACAAGCAGGACAAAAACTACTAAATTATATTTAACAACCTTCATTTTCTTATATATATGTATCCTTTAATTAACAATATTTTTGAAAATCCTCTGGAAAATCTTATAATGTTTCTAAGAAATCTTATTTTGATAAGACAAGCAAACTGACATAACTTTGAGCTTTGAAGATTTCATATTCTGGAGTTTACATTAGAAATTCTTTTACACAAAAAAATTATCCTTAATGAACAGAAGCATTCATTTTAGATCTCTACTTTCTATCTTTATGTTAATATAACAATACACCTTATTCAACGAAACAAAGATGTTATTGTCCATTAATTTCACTTTAAAAAGTATGTTATGGTTAAATAATCTTACGTTTAATTGATTTAAATAGAGCATTTCTAAATTCTAAGGAAAATTGTTTTTATAATAACTCTGATTTTTGGATAAATACTTTATAAGCTTACTTCTCTAACTCTTCCTTTAGTTCATCAGATAATTATTCTAACAAGATTTATTCCGTTTACAAATCAACTTCATCATCTTCTTTCCATCTATATGTTAGGTATTCCTTAACTCTAAATTGATTATTATTGGCAAAATTACTGATGCTATAAACTATATGGAATCTTTCTTTATGTCATATATTTATTAATGACTCTCATCTTTTAACTTCTCTCCACTTAATTCTATGTGATGTCATTCATTATTGCACCAATAAAATTTACACTGTAAGAAAACCATAAACCTTATAAATTAATTAAATAAATTTTACAAGCACCCAATATAAATATTATTGTAACTATTTTTTCTATTGAATTTTTTGGTACATTGTCTCCATAACCTATTGTCAACATTGTTACTATTGCAAAGTAAATTGATTCTAAATATTAGAGTTACCATTTCTATCCATCTAATTCCTTAGTTACAATCCATGAATTAGATTTATCAATACTACTGAACCAAAACCATATACAACTAAATATGTGCATTATATAAAATAAACTTGTTATAAACTTAATTAACCCAATTATTCCTCTCTATGGTCTAGTAAAATATGAGATTTAATCTGTTTTTGATAAAGCTTCAAAAATATGTTTATATTGAGTTAACAAAACAAGTAAAAATAAATCATAGCCATCTTAGGGATCCCTATTTAATATAAATATTATTATTATTATTATTAGTGAGAAATCTGTAAACCAAGATTTAGTTATTTATCTGATTATAATTTCCCAACGATCTGTTATAGCCTTTCCATTTTCATAACACAAAGTATTAATCCTGATAAATAAATCTAATTGTAAAATAAAAAGTATTGTTAATGTTAGTTCTACATAATTCTAAAATAGAATCTATGTATGAAATGAAATCTCTAAAGGTACTAAAACAACTAATATCACTCTAAATAATGAAGCAAAAATATCCCAATAAAGTTTGAAATCATTCTCTGGTTATACAAGAGGTATTTTATTTGCAATATTTGTTATTTATCTTATAATTTTTTATTTACTCTCCTATAAATTTTTCTTAACACTTTCCCACTTCCTTTCTTTAATTTCTATTTTTGTTTACACAATTCTATTAAGCTAATTGATTGTCAGTCCTTTTTAAATTTTTGTCTATTTATAAGCTAACAAATTAGCTCTACATAATTATTAGAATATCATTACTTATCTGAAGCCTTATCATCTATAAGATTTAAATGAGTAATGTTTAAATTCTACAATCTTTTTCGTTGGAAGTTGAGTTTTTCTAAAAAACGTCTTATAAAAAAGAATTGCATTATACTAGAACCTGTGCTTATTGGCTTTTCTTAATTTACAGATTTAGGAGTAATAGCATGACTTTATTAAACTTCAGATGTGATAATATTATTGAGATTAGTCTGTGTTGTTGCTTTTGGTGTTCTGAAATCATAACCATCATTACTTTTTTCACTTTTTGTTTGACTGTGTATATTATGATGATTATTGATTGATAATTATCTCTGAGTATCTCTTAGGCAATGATCTAAATATTCTTATTCAAAGTCTTCATTTTGTACAGCTCTGAGTTCTAATTCCAAATCAATATCGTATTTATCATGTTGATCAATTTTTTACATTAAATAATAAATCTTCAATTCATAGAAACTACAAGAAAATTAGATAATTGAAAACACAATTATTATGTTCAAACTTTAGAATATTAAATTGTTTATTCAAATAGCAACTTGAGAATTTGAGTTTCTATAGACTCTAACATTTGAAACACAGTCATTTCTATTAACAACAAATAATTTCATATTTTAATTGAATCATTTGCATCAAATTCATTTTACAAAAATTTGATTGAGGAAAATATAAATAAAATCTATAATTTATTGTTCTAAATTGTTTCAAATTGAGTTTTATCAAAAATGAGAATATTAAAATTTTATATTTTAACCTATCTTTTATATAATTTTCTAATTTAGTGCGTCTCTATTACTGTATTTTATTTTATTAGATGGATAATAATAGTATATATTATATATTTTGTTTAATGTCCTAACTGTTGGATTCAGTTTTAAGACAATAAAGATAAAGGAAGTAACTAGCTTTAATATTAAGAGTCAAACTGTAAAAGGGATTTTAAAATTTCATTAAAGCTTTGCAGTCCCTCAATGTGATAATCATGAAGAAGAAGTCTCTTTTGAACCAAATATTTCTTCTAATAGGAAGGTCGAATTATCATAGCCTGAGAAATAGTTTTTTAAAGGAGACTGTTTAAATCCAGATCCAGATTAAGATGATGAAAGTCGAAGTATGCTTTAAGTAGAAACAAAATAAAAAGTTAATTTATGGGTTCATGGTGGATTAAGAATCATGTTTTATATAACTAAATTTAGTAAGCAAATGAAAACTTATTCAACAGAAGCCAAATTCAAATCATTGACTAACAATATTGTCAATTTGATTTAAGACGCTGCTAGTGATGCTGACGTTTTACTACATAAATTAAATAAGGTTGAGTAAGTGATGTAATCGTTTAAATGGTTTATAAATTAAATACCAGTACTAGATCCTGACTCTGTAATAAAAGTGCTTTGGGATGTTTTTGTTTTAACCTAGATCATTATTAATATATTCTATATTCCAATGAAATTAGGGTTTGACTTTGAGAGAGAAGATTTATTGACTGGAATATTTTTAGAAACTTTGCCTTCATGGACATTTGTAATGGATATAATTTTAACATGCTTTACTGCCTATTATAGTTAAGGGTAAATTTATAGGGATAAACAATAAATACTTAAACACTATGCCAATTCAACATTATTATGGGATTTAATGATCGTAATACCATTTATCTTATCTTCTTATTCAGTGCCTTATACAGAATATATATTACTGCTTAGAGTGACAAAAGTTAAATCTATGATTGAAGCAATAGAAGAAGTTACAAATCCATCAAATAATATATAAACAATTTTAGAATTATTTAAATCTATTTTCTTAGTTTTATTTGTATCTCATTTTTGTGCCTGTTTATGGAATTTGATTGGAGAAATGGAATTAGATTCAGGATAACATTCTTGGCTAATAGCTAAAAATATTACTGAAGCAGAATGGTCTACAAAATATATTCATGCTTTTTATTTTAGTACAATTACAACTTTAACTATTGGATATGGTGATATTGTTCCTTAAACTGATGTTGAAAGAATTTATGTGATAATAATGGCTATGGTTATTTGTGGATTGTTTGGTTATACTATATCTAGTATAGGTAATATATTAAAATAACTTACTGAAAAAGAATAATAATTTAAATAATAAATGTTACATATCAATAACTTTTTAAAAAAGAAGAAAATAAATAAATAATTGATGTTGTAAGTTAGAAAGTATTTTGAATATTTTTTGAAAATGGAATAAGAATATAATGAATTTGGAGAAAAAATGATGAACAATTTAGATAAGAAATTAAAAGAATAAGTGGCAATAGATATGTATTGTGAAATGTTAAAATAATCAAGACTCATTAAATAAACTTTATCTTTAAAAAGTGTATAAAAATTATGTTCTTTTGTACATGAAATAAAAGTACCACCTGAAGAGATTGTTGCTTATTAGAATGAATAAGCAAATAAATTAATTTTCTTGTAAAGGGGAGAATTAAGCTTAATTTGTATATATATAATCTTATTCAAAGGTGATTAAAAATTAAGAGAAACCACTTTAACAAAAATTGAGAAAGGAAAATTTGTAGGAGAAAAGGAATTTATTACATAGGCAAGATATGAATATACAATTAGATCAGTAAAATTTTGTCAAATTGCCTTTGTAAAGTAATAAATTAATTAAATTATAATTAGTTATGATGATTTTTTAAGGATTATTAGAGAAGATTCACTGGAGGAAGAAAATTATTGTATGCTTAGAGATTAGATGTTGTTTACAGAAGAAAAATAAAATTATGGTGAAGTTTGTTATATATGTAAATGGACACATTAATTTAAAAAGTAAATTTAATAATTTAATTTAGATGTCCATTAGTTTTTGTTCATTTCAATTTAGATAGAATAAGAAAGAAGTTTATGATAACAGAGGATATGAAAAGATCATATTATAGAAGAGTGTAAGGTAAGTATAAGTTTGAAAGAAATATCATAAGGGAACATGCATTAGCTTTGATAGTAAATGATAATATGATTGCAATTGAAGATTTAAATGATTAATATTTAGATATGTTAGGATTTAATATGGATGAGGATGAAAGTGATAAGATATTAAAATCAATTAAAAGTTTAAAATCTAATAAATCTGTTTTAAGAGGACTAACAGGTTTGGAATAATTCAATAGTGATTCTGATAGTGATCATGATTCTGAAATATAATTGAATACACCTAAAACTCCAAAATCATCAAGATATAATCGTTTACAAAGTATTGAACAAAAAAAAGTTAAATTTTAAGATAATTCAGAACCTGAACCTATAATCTTAAGAGCATAAAATTCATTCAAAAGAAGAGCAGACAATAGACATAGAACATTTAAGAGAATAACCCAAATTTCAAAAAATAAATTTTCTAATAGTTCTTTAGTTTCTCAAGAATAACATTTTCAAAATTAATCTGCTTCGGTCTAAAATTCTAGTAGTCATAAAGTGCGAAAGAATAATTCTAATACATATTCTAATATGGACTTAGAAATGTTACATAAAACTTAATCAAAATAGGAAATCTCTACAAATACAATGATTAATTAATTGAGTGAGGATAAATAAGGTGATAGTCAATATCAAAGAGTTGATTTTGAATTAGATAGGTATTTTATAACTACCTATTACTTTACCAACTCCAATTTAGATAAGGTTCTATAAAGACTCAAAAAACCAAAAAGAACTTTAAGATCAGATCATATTTAAAGCCTTATTAGAAAGTCTAAAATTAAACCAAGTATTTATAGTCCTGAATGTGAGTTATGATTATAACTTTGTTTTTTTCCTAATTTCTCAAACAACAATAAAAACAATAAAATTCAACTTAACCTAAATTCTTAAAAGTATAGTATTATTTAATTATGATAACTTATTTAAATTAATTCTAATAATTATTCTTTTTCTTTAATACAAAATAAATGTAAGTCTATCCTTAAAAAATAAAGGAAGACCATTTCCAATAATAAAATTGGAGTAGCCAAAGATAATTAACAGATATGGGTTCCTAATTAGTTACATTATAATCAAATAGTGTTTTATTAAAACCATTTGAATCCTCTAAAAGGATAATTAGAGCTAAAACTGTAAAAAATTTGTAAGATAATTGTGTTTTATTTTAGTATTTAAATGACAACATCAACAATGTCTTCACTTGATTAATAAAGATTGAATAAAATCCAATAATTAAGAAAGATAATTAAAAAAGTTGTGATGGCCCAAAAATTTATAAATGAACTTCGAAATTATGCATATTAATTAAAGAACTAAAGATCTAAATATTAATATCGTAAGAGAGGGTTACTCCCTTTTTTTCCTGATGATTTAATTTATATAGTTTGGGGGTTTGGAATGAATTTATGTACTGATGTAGCTGCTTTATTATATCCAATTGAGGTAGCATTTGAATATGAAGTATATTTATACAACTATAATAGAGGGAGTTGGTTATCAATTGACATTTATATTATAAATGATTTTTTGGGTTGATTTGTTAATGAATTTTGTTATTTGCCATATAAATAAACAATTAGATTTATTACATAATTTGAAAGATATAGCTAATTATTATATGACGACTTGGTTTATAATTGATTTATTATCTGTTTTACCTGATTTTGATTTAGAAGGTTTGAAACCAATAAAATTATTAAGATTGTTAAGATTTTTTTTCTATGAAAGAAGAGTTGAATACAATTAATCTATAGAGTTACTTAAAAAATAACAATATTTAAGGGATGAATTAATAGTAAGAGATGAATACAATTTAGATTTAAGAATAAAAAAGTTAATGAAAATCTTTTTGGAAATGATAATTTTGAATCATTTATTTGCTTGTTTATGGATTTGGATATGCAAATTTAATATTAATAAAAATTGGATGGAACGATAAGATATAAAAAATGCTAATGATTATACTAAATTAACATATGCATTCTTTTGGGCATATTAAACAATTACAGTTATTGGATATGGTGATCTTGAGGCTCATAATTTTGATGAATATCTATTGAGTGTAATATGGATGTTAATTGGAGTTGGTTATTATTCCTTCACTATTGGTAATATTACTTTTATATTAATTTAATCAAATCCTAATTAGGAATTTGATGATTAACTATTGAATTTGGAAGATATTACTATAAATATGCCTGAAAGAATATAAAATGATTGGATCAGATTTACAAAGTTTAATATATAAAGAAATCCATTTTGGGCAGATGAATCAAAAAGAATTATTTCAGAACTTCCTCATTAATTAATTTTGTATACTGTAGCAGCAGTTCATAAAGATATTTTAAGGATTATTCCCTTTATGTCAAATGATATTAATTTCTCAGGATCCATTTTACCTCATAGCACTTTAGTTTGTTATTAAAAATATGAAACTATTTATCACATTGGTCAAAGTGCAAATGATTTCTTTTTTCTTATTAAGGGAGACATTAGATTATGTGACAACTATGGGGAAACATTAGTTAGAGTTATGGAAGGTACTTGTTTTGGAGAAATTGAATGTATTGAAAACTGTTTAAGACGTTGGAGTGCTCATGCTATCCAGGAAAGTATTGTTTTAATGTGTTCATCTAATTATTTTTCTTAATTCCTTGAGAAAGAATCACCTTAATTTTTTGAATTGTAATAAATGTATAAAAGAAGAAAAATACTTATATTAGAATAAGCTAGAATTAAAAGATGTAATCATATCTATTTAATTATCATAGAAAAACAATAGAAATTAAAAAGAGGTTCAGCCATTAATGAAATTCATCAATCTAATAACACAAGAGAATCTTATTAGCATCTAGAAGAATTAAGATTTAAAATTGATTTACGTGAGTATTCAAGTGTCTAATAAGATTTAATGCTCTAAATTGTTGGATAAAAATAAGCTAGAAATAAAATTATTAGAGAGAAGTTTATAAATGTATATAAGCATTTTAATAAAGGCCATAAATAAAATAAGATATTATGTTTAAAAGTCATCGAAAACAAAGAGAATTTCAATACATGATCCAGACTATAAAATAGTTCGAAATTTGATAAATAATAGAATAAAAGATTGTGCTTGGGAAAAACTAATTAAAAAAAAAGTTGGTTAAAAATTATTGATGAATTTTGAAAAGGTTCTTGAGGATGAAAATTTAATCAAAGCTTTTATATTAAAGAGTAAACAGGAATCAAATGAAAGGCTTTCAAGAAAAAAATTAATACATATTATAAGAAATATTCTAAAATTTTAAAAGAAGGAACATTATAAAATTAATAAGATTGATATATTTTACAACAAATTTCATCAAATAATTTATGAAAATGCTAAGAATGAAAAATAAGAGGAGAGAAGGAAACAAAAATAAAAACTTGAAAGTATCAAACGATGTGGAGCATTAGAAGATTAAATGAAAAATTTAAGTTCAAATTTAATAAAATTAGTTAATCTATAAACATCATTATCTATGGCTAAATTTGAAATTAATTAATAAGAATATGATATTGATTGTCTAATAGGAGACATAAAAAAATCACTATTGTAAGTTAAAATATGAGATTGAATTGACTAGGTTTTGATTAAAAACTTTATAAAAGTAATATTTATAAATTAACTAATAAGTATATCTATTAAAATTACTATTTAATAAAATTAATAAGATAATGTTTTCAAAGATAGAAGTCATTTATACTTTTTATTTAACACCAAATTTCTTGATATTTTTCTTTTATATCAGTATCTGAATCTGTATAAGTTTCTTTCAATATTATTGATTTATCATTAATTTAAAATATATTGACATTATTCTTTGGAATAACCAAATGTATCCATTATTAATCTTCATATTTGATTTATATTCCATTAGATCAGTAATTCCTTTAATTCTACCATTTTGAACTTATTCCAAAATTCCATATTGTTGATCAGTATTATTTAATTGTCTAATGAGTGGTTTCTCATTTTAGACTTATGGAGTCTATTTAAAATTTTGAGATGTAGTATCAAAGTTAATAGTAAGACAAGCAAAAATAGTTAATATGACCATAAATGAAAATCCCAATTTGCCCAAACCTTTATTCTTAGAAATAGAAATAGGAGCTTCTTCATCAAGGACAAATTACTTACATCCACAATTCATACAAATTAGATTAGATTACTATGATTGTAAATGTTAATTAAGTTTCTAGACTTCTTCTAATTGTTGTTGTAAATAGCTAACTTAATCACTTAATTCTTGGAGACAATTAGATTATTTATTAAAGTCATCCTCTAATTTTTATAGGTAAGCCTTCTTTCTGTCTCTAGAATTTTATGCAGATATTCGATTTCTAATCATTTACAAAGTTTTTTTATCTGTTGTTTCTGTTGAAAGTTTTTTATCATCCTAATAAGCTTTGTTAAGAATATGGTTTTTTCTTGCTTTCTTTATTTTTTTTTCAACACCTATGATACATGAAGTGTAATACCTTCTTATGAATGAGAGGATTAAGAACCTGTGGATCCAGAAAAGAGACGAGGAACATTATTGGATGATTCCGTAGAACTTTCTTATTCCACTTATTATTGATAAAGTTTCTAGAATAAATTCGATTGGTCATTCTCCTCTTAATATTTCAATTACAACTCTACTATTAGTTATGAAAGTGGTTTCTCTTTGATTTATTTTAACATATTACAATATTATATTATTTATTATTAAGCTAGCAAAACCAATAGACCCTTTTACGCGGTTGTTTATATATTCACTATTAAAAGGAAATTTTAATTTTAATAAATATGAATAGATTAAATAAGTTTTCTTTTAGCAAAAAGCTAAATAAAATAATTCAGACAGAAGCCTAACGTGAGAAAATAAGAAAAAATGTAGGAGAATCTGGAACATTTGAAGAGAATGGCAAAGCCTATTATTATAGAGATGGCAAAATAAATAAACTAGATTATATAAAGAGAGAGGAATTAAAATTGTAGGCTAAACTAGATCCATACATTCAAAATAAAGGAACAAAATAATAATTACCTTTTTTATTGATAAGTGGATGTAATAGCATTTTTAATATTTGATTATAGTATTGGCAATCTTCTTAGGGACTATATTTTTGAGATCATTAAAGAAACCTGAGAAAAAAACAGAAGTGATAGACGATTCTAATTATGAAGCCAATTATTAATAGGCTGTAAAAGAATAGGATGAATATGATGAGATGATCAAACAAGAGAAACTTAAAAAGTTTAGAGAAGAAGAAAATAAGGATATGGATAATGATAAGAAAAAAAAAGATTTTAAATGAGTATATAATTTTATAAATGAATGACACTGATATAATATTTTCAGCCTTAAGTTCATAACCAGTGAATCTTTAAATTGAATTATAGGCATAACAATAAAATGAATATGAAAAGGAAATATTTAGAAGCAGAATTGATTTCAAGAATAAAAACAAAAAATCAAAGTACCAGCAATTTCACAATAAAATCAACAACAAATATAAATACTCGAAGAAATTCTAAGGTAATACTTTATAAAATACTAAGTCATTAATCAATTAAGATTAAGATAACAGAAATGATATATGTAAAAATCTAGGCATTAATTTTATTAAATATTTTTAACTAAAATGATTCATTTAACATATCAGGAACAATAGAACTAAACTATCTAATGTTAATGTAAATTCTTAAGTTAAACAATCATCCACATTTTTAAGGAAATAGAAAATGTTATCTTTTTAGCCTGATAATACAGAATGATGAGTGATTAATTTTGTTTTATTATTTAATGAAAGAGTATTGAATAATATTAATTATAAATAAAATGTATTAAGGTAGAATGGATGATAATCAATGGATTAATGATGAACATATGGATTAGGTATTAATATATATTCAAATAAAAGCCTGAGGATATTGGATTTGATAAGGAAGAGATAGCAAGAGTGGAATTATTTGTTAATAAACCATTTGATATTCCCAATTTTCCAAAGAATGAATAAATAAAACAGGCAGGAATCTCTTCGCATATGTTTGTGATAATAACAAGATAAAATAATATATATCGATGGAGACCAGAGAGAGATGATCATTGTGTATAAATGGAATTGCCAGAGGTTTAATAAAGTGGTTTGACAGGAAAATTACTAGGAGGAAAAAGGAATGAAAGGAAAGATATTATTTTAGAGAGATTATTTTTATTTGGACCACATGCTTTGATAGTATCCGATAATGGGGAAAGTTTTTACATAAATGTTAGATCAGACAGGATCAAATCAATGGAATAATTAAAGGGAAAACAGATCAAATGTATTGGTTGGGATGATCAATGTGATGAAACTGATACACATGAAATATTGTTAGCAACAAAAGATTCAAAAATCTATATATATAGAATTGATTGTAGACAAGGGGATGTAAGAGAAGAAGAAGCAAAATTGATGGTTACCATTCCCAATGAAAGGTAAATCAATTAGATAGAATAATTTACAGTGATGTATGATAATAATAAATACGCTTGTGTTGTTGTTTCAACTAATTTTAGTTTGTTCTTCTTTTATGGATTGAACAGTCTTAGCATTTTATTTACTAAATATAAAGATCCTGAAAGTGTTGCTAGAGCAGAATCATAACCATCTCGTTATCATACAAGTTTATTAGCTGTATCTTAGAAGAAAAACTCATTTCTATTTACAAATGGCAAATCATTAAATTTATTCACTCTTCCTGAAAAGGATTTGAATGAATCAATATTGTAATAAGCAAAACCATTGAGAACAGTTAATAATTATTCAGAAATGCCAGTCTAAATTGGATTAACAGAATTTCATTATTTTATTCTAAGTGCTGATTCTTTAACTATTTTCAGCAAAATTACTTAATAAGAAGTTTAAAAATATGAACTTAGAGGTATGGGTAGAATTATGGGTATGTAATATGAGAGAGATGGTTAAGTGTTTTGGATCTATTCTGAAAGAACATTTTGTAAAATAGAAACTGAAGATGAAGATAAAGAAGCATGGAAATTGTTAATGGATTAAAAAATGTACATTGAAGCATATGAAATATCAAATAAATATAATTCAGAATATACTAAATACATTGCTGGATTATGTGGTGATCAATTATTTTAATAGAAAAGATATAATGAAGCTGCATCTTATTATTAAAAATCTTCAAAAAATTTTGAAGAGATATTTTTGAAATTTTTAAATTGTGATGACATGAAAGCAAGAATTGGATTAGAATAGTATCTCAAACATTTAATCAATAATTTGAAAGGAGAAATTGAAAGAACACTTGTTTTAGGATGGCTTGCAGAATTGTTAATTTATAGATTAAATGAATAAGAGAAATTAATACATGAAACTAAGAATTATGAAAATGAAGCTTAAAGAGATAAAGATATTAAAGAAAAGAAATAATAATTAAATTAATTAAATGAAGATCTAGATAGTTTCCTGAAAACTTATAAATTAGAATTAGATTAAAATTTAGTTTATTAAATTATGGTAAGTCATGGTAGATTATAAAATTGTGTTGAATATGCTAAATTAAATAGTAATTATGAAATGATCATATAACATTATATTAATGAAGAAAATTATAAGGAAGCTATTAAAAATTTAAATAATGTAAAAGAAAAAAGTTCAATGGAAATCATTTAAAAATATTCATTTATACTTATGAGACATGAACCTGAATAAACATTAGATATTTTATAAAAGAATATAAAGAAATTTGATTAAACTAAAATTATTGGTGGTCTAATGAATATTCCTGTAGATAAAAGAGAATTTGGAATTAGATTCTTAGAACATTCAATAAATAAATTAGATTGTGCTGATAAAAGTATACATAATATCTTAATCTTTTTCTTAACTTAACCATTATAGAAAGAAAAACTTAATTATTATTTGTAAGAATAAGAAGCCATATTAAAAAAGACAGAAAAGGTTAATTTTGATTTAGATTTTGCATTAAGACTATTCAAATAAGCCAGTTGTATAGATGCTCAAATCACTATTTATGGAATGATGTCTCTTTACACTGAATCTGTTACTTTAGCTTTAGATTATGGAATGATTGATAAAGCTAAAGAGTATGCTTAAAAACCAGAAGATGATGATGAGAAAAAGAAGAAATTATGGATGATGATTGCTGAAAGATTGTTATCTTAAAATTAAGATATTGATAAAGTTATTGAACTTACAAAAAATAGTTAATAAATTAAAATTGAAGATCTTTTACCTCATTTTAATGAAAATATAAAGATTGAATAATTTAAAGATGAAATTTGTAATTCTCTTAAGAAATATAATGAAGAAATTGAGAAATTAAAAGATGAAATGAAAAAACTATCAGCAAATTCAGATTAATTAAAAAATGAATTAAAAATGACAAAAAATAAATTCTTAATTATTGATACATAATAAAAATGTGATCATTGTGCTAAACAACTATTCAATGATACATTTTATATTTTCCCATGTAATCATGGATTTCATAAAGTAAAATTATAATATATAATTAGGATTGCATAGTTACAAAGATTAAAGCATTACCTCAACATTAAGCAAATATTCCTTAGATAGAGACATATGATATGACTATGTAATCTATTTTAGTCAAATCCAATCCCAGTCAGAATGCTAGTAAAAAATAATAAGGTAATTAATCAGTTTATCATTTTGATTAGATGGTTAATCCTTCTTTTAAATAATGAATATCTTCGGAGGAGCAAAATAGGAATAGAGACCATAATCTACATTAACTCCAGATGAAGAGAAACTATTAAGAGAAACAAAAGAAAAGTTTGATAAAATTGTTGCTAGTGAATGTATATTCTGTGGACCTAAAGTTGTTGATTCTATTCAATTTGGATTTGAATTGGATGCAAGAGAGAAAGATACATGGAGTATATGAATAAAATTATATAATAAACAATATTAAAATAAATGTTTATTATTTTTAAATACTCAAAAGTTTAGTAATCTACTTCCACCATCTAATCTAATGACTTCTCCAGTTAAATATGAACATTAAAATATTCCAATAACAGATTCAGCAAATTCAGAAGGTTATCCAGATCGTTCTAAAGTTCCTCCTGTGACTAAGCATTCTGATCTATTTTCATTAATTATAAGTCTTACTTATTAATAATACACTTTGATATTTAGAAATACTTAGTTTAATTAACAAAAATTTAAAGTTTGCTTCAATGAAGCACTCTCTAAATACTCCATAACTCTATGCACCTAATTAAATAATCTGCTTCGTAGTTTATCAGCGATTAATTATTCAGATTAGATCATTTCAAAAATAAATGTACATATAACTGAATTATTATTCTGTCTTAATGCTAATTAAATAGTTCCTTTCAAATCTAGTTATATAACCTAATTTCTTTAATTTATATTCCAGTTAAGTTTGCTATATTCAAAATCACATCTTTCACTTAATAATTTATGATTTGTAAAGGACTTATTTACTAACATTAAAATAAGTCTATTATTCAATAATATATTATTTTCTGATTTATTTTAAGGATCATTTTTTGATAAATTGATTTATTCAAACTCTATGTCTGGGAATTAAATCAGTTTTATTATTTCATCTTTTATTTTAAATATTAAATTTAATTACATTTATATTGCCGTTCTCAAATGTCTTAAATAATTGTGAACCTATCTATTTGCAAATTGGTTTATATTTCAACTCCATTAAAATATGATGTCATTCCACAATATTATTTATAGTATTTAACTGTAATATATACTAATCCTGAATACTATTAGAATGTAATCTAATAATGTATATTTAAATTAGTTTTCTATTATTTTATAAGCATAAGTATATTAATTCAATAGGATAATGAATAATAAACTGCTTTATTTATGCAAATAAAAAATTATTTATTATGGCATTCTTTTGAATATTATTATATTTACTAAGTTAGATTATTTTTCAATTAAATTAATGAATACCGAATAAATCGTGATATCCTTCTTCTTAATACATACCTTACTGTCTGTTATTGTTTATTGTTTAGAACTTGATATTTTTAAACTGATAATTGAAGGATTGCTAATGACTCTGATACTACTATTTTTTATTTTTAGGACTAAGAAGAAACTAGTTTTCATTATTTAAACTCTTTTGTCCTTTAATATATTCATCATAGGGTTTATTTAAATGAATTCCACATACATTTTTATTCATTTTGTGGGTTGGTTCATTGTAACTAGGAAATTCTTGAAAATTCATAAAACCATACGCATACTCCACTCAATAATTATAATAATCAGTTCAATATATCAAATATGGAGAAATTGGAATGGGAATACTTATCAAGCAATCATACATATGTAAGGAGTATTATGCTTCTCTGCTTGTTATTGTTATTATGAATATCAAATTCATATAAAATAGAACAACACAGAAACGTTTTAA
Source organism: Paramecium biaurelia (assembly GCA_000733385.1). Taxonomy (NCBI): domain Eukaryota; phylum Ciliophora; class Oligohymenophorea; order Peniculida; family Parameciidae; genus Paramecium; species Paramecium biaurelia. The sequence goes on from JPFL01000246.1 coordinate 24,474, forward strand.
AGCTCTCAAAAAGTCATTAGTGAAGATTTTCATAGATTTTTAACAACTAGAAGATCAATGAATACTTTATGCTCTGATTTTGTTGTATTAGATGTTATTCCTCATGGTGTAGTGTTGTTAACCTGTAAATATGAATTCCAACACATAAATGAAAAGGCTATAGATTAAATATATGGTTTGACTGGGATCAAACCAAATGAAGATAATGTTGTAGATCTAATAAATTCAGTTTTAAAAGGGTATTCAATTATATTCACAAATTAGTTTATTAAGCAAAAAGAATTCACCAAAAAATAAGTCTGAAAACTAAGTTTCCAATTTGATTAGTCCATAAAATATAATATTTATGGATTCTAGTACTGATGTCAAACCAACTCCATTGCAACATATTATTAATACTCAAAAAGGATCTTCAATAATGACTGTAACATTTTTATATATATTTTATTAGAGTAAATTAATTACTACATATTAATCATAAGGGAAAGTGAGAAGTGTTAAATTCTAAATTCAAAAATAAGAACTACCAAATATTGTAATACTTTTAATCTTAGATGTTACATCTAAAATTGAAAGATAAAATTAAGAAAAAAAATACAAATTCTAACATTAATTATTAAACTCTTTTTCTCATGAACTTAGAACTCCACTTAATTGTTCATAATAATTATTAGAAAGTTTAATAGTTAAATAATAAAATGAAGAATAATTAAAGAGTTTATATTAAATCTTTCATTAGAATGATCTTCTATTATGTTAAATTAATGATATATTAGATTATGCTTCAATGGAAACTGATAATTTTCATTCTTTTTACTCTGTATTTACTCTTGATCAACTATTCAATTAATGTCATGAAATGTATGAATAAGGATGTTAATTAAAAAATATTAATTTAAATATTAAAAACACTGTTTATCCTCCTATTCGTAATGATTGTATGAGAATTAAATAAGTGTTAGTTAATCTAATTAACAATTCTATTAAATTTTGTTCATAAAATGGAATAATAACTATTTAAGCAAAAGAAAAAATTAAAAATGAAAAGAAAATGGCAAAGATTAAAGTCAAAGATAATGGTATTGGCTTTACTTCATCATAATTAGTATTAATAAATCATGTTCTTGAGTAAAATAATGATTATTTTGATGCTACAACTTCTATGTGTATTGGATTAGGTTTAAAAGTAGCAAATAAATAAGTTAAATCATTTATTAAAGGATATAATAGATTAAAAATTACATCAATTTAAAATAAAAAAACTAGTGTTTCGTTTTATATTGAAGATTAAATTGATGAATTAGATTTAGATTGTTAATCAAGAGGATCTAAAACTCTCTTTGGTAATTTATCAACTATGACAAATTCAGAATATAAATTTCTGTCTGCATTAAAATGTAAATGTCCTAAGATTTTGGTTGTTGATGACATTCCTTTTAATCATTAAGCATTACAAATAATGTTAAGTGCTTTTAATTAAACATGTGATCATGCTTTTGATGGTATGGAAGCATTTTAATGTGTTAATAAAAGACTTTAAACAAATAACTGTCATCCTTATTATTAATTAATTTTAATGGATATCGAAATGCCAAAAATGAATGGATTTGATTCAGCAATGAAAATTACTGATTTATTAGAAAAAAACAAACATTAAACAAAAATTGTTATGTGCACAGCATATGATAATTTAGAAAGTAGATAAATTGCTAAATAATGTATGATAGATGATTATTTACCAAAACCTATTTAGAGGAGCAATTTGCTTAATATTCTAAATATATTTATTAAATGATATTGTATCTATAAATTTCTAATTTTTATAATAAAAGAAGCCTTTCATCATATCTAATTTCTAAATTAATTAAATTAATAATGATTAAACTAAAATTAATAATATTTTAGATTATATGCAATTCTACAGCAGCGATAGTGATCAGTGCACTTTTCAAAGAATACATATCCTTAATAATATATGGTTCCATATTATTATTTACGGTACTATTTTGTATTTTGAAATAACCAAAACTCCAATAAGTCATATAATTTATACTAATACTTCTAATTTAAGAAAACTCTAAATATAACAAAATGGAATTTTAACATTTTCAATTTTAACTAAGTTGGATTTATTTGGCATATCAACTGATCTAACATAATCCATCTTTTGAATTACCTATTTTATTGGAATTGCTATTTTCATCCATAATTAAGATAATTATTTCATTTGAAGCATATAATTCTGCACTTTATTACTCTATCACAACAGCATTTATCTACTCTCTCAGTCTAGTTGCCTATTATTATTAAAAAAATAAGGAATCATTCATCAAATCATTAGACTTAGAATTAGTTACTCCAAAACTTAATGAATTTCAAAGAATATTCACGAACAAAACATAAACTCCAAGAAATAATGAAATATAAATTTTTGACCATTTGCCAATTGGTTTAGTTGTATTAACCTAAGATCATGATTTCCAATATATGAATAAAAGAGCAAAAGCTTTATTAGAAAGAGCATCAAATACTCAAATTACAGAAGATAATGTTGTAATTATAATAAAAGAACTACTAAAGAGGTAATTCATCTAAAATATAATAAAGATGCCTAAATGAAAAAATTGCAAGTGTTGGAAATCTCTCTAGACCTAGTTAAACTAGAATACATTAACTATTATCCAAATTCAATCAAAAACAAAGAGTAAGTATGCCCCATTTAGATGATAACTTTATATAATAAATTGATCCTATCAATAGTATATTGCATTAGTATAATGATTTTGTTCCATACTCATAATAATTCATTGATGTAATATAATATATATTTAAAGAGCAAATATAGAATTCAATACAATTATAAAGGCAAAAAAAGATGTTTTCGATTTCATTTTATGAAGCATCACTATTAAATTATTATCAACTTATTAGATGAGACTTCTAAAATTGGAAAATTAGATTAGAAAAGTAAACATATATTTTAGAATTAATTGTTAAATTCATTTTCACATGAACTAAAAACTCCATTAAATTGTATTTAATAATTACTAGAAGTTATAATGTTAAAAGTGAATTCAGAATTATAAGAAAATATCTTAAAACCAATAAAATGGTAAACTGATTTATTACTATGTTAAATTAATGATATACTTGATTATGCATCATTTGAAATAAATGATTTTAATTGGGATTATTCATTATTTTACTTAGAAGACTTATTATAAGAATGCATTTCAATATATTTTCAGGCCTGCAAATAAAAAAATATAGAACTAAAAATAGAAGCAAATTCTTAAGATAAACATATGATTAATAATGATTATAAAAGATTAAAATAAGTGATTGTCAATCTTTTAAATAATTCAATTAAATTTACCTAATAATATGGAGTAATTGTCTTAAAAGTTTAAGAATTAAAAAACAATATGTATTTAATATAAGTAATTGACTCTGGATTAGGTCTATCATAAGCATAACTATGTTAATTATTAGTTAATATTGAATAAGATAATTTAGAAAGTGAATATAATTAATTTCATGTTGGATTAGGATTAAAAGTAGCTAATAGATTGATTATAGGATTGTCATCTTTAAAGAAAGGGATAAAAATAAATTCAATCCTTAATAAAGGCACAATTATCTCCTTTACAATTGAAGATTTCTTAGAAGATAATAAGAGTTAAGCATCAGAAACATAAGTAAAAGATGCTTTACTTAGTAGATAATTAAGTCAACTAACAACTAGAGAATTTAAATTTATAAAATAAATAATTTGTAAATGTAATAAAATTTTGATTGTTGATGATATTCCATTCAATCATCATGCTTTAAAAATGATTCTAAATGAATTAAATTGTCAAGCAGATAGTGTTTATGATGGATAATAAGCTATAGATCTTGTTTAATAAAGAATAAAAAACAATAAATGTCATCCGTTTTATTCTTTAATTCTTATGGATATTGAGATGCCTAAATATAATGGATTTGAGGCATCTCTAAAAATTAAGTAGATTCTTGGGGATTAAAGTGATTTAACAACAATTGTAATGTGTTCAGCTTATGATAATTAAGATTGTGTGAAGATGTGTTAGAGATGTTCAATGAGTGATGTGTTGCCAAAACCAATTACAAAAGTGAGTTTACAATACATCTTAGAAAAATATTTAAGATGATATTATTTGAAATATACTAACATAAATTAGACTGTAAGATTCCTATTTATGTATTTATTAAAAATTAATATACAGTTTAATATCAATTATGGATAATTCATTCTTGATATCGATTGGTTTACTGATAAGTGGAATTCTAATCTTGATATAAGTAATACTTTTCAACTCAGACATGAATAGATTACAAATAACAATAACTATAGGCTAAATAATTGCCAGCTGTGTCTTCTTAATTAAGCCGTATTTGAGAAATAAACTTATTTTTCTGATTTCTTTTATCAACACCTAACAAATTTTATAGTAGACAAATTTTGACTTCTTATTTATTGTGTTAACATAGATTTTAAGTAGTGAATTAGAAATAGATATTGAATTAAATACAGCTTTTAGAGTTTTACTTATAATCTCTCAAATATTAAGAGTAATATTTTTTTGGGAAAATGATATATTTGAAAGTGCTTAAATCATTTTTTCTATTATATTTTCCAGTATTTTGTGGATCAAATCATACTTTTAATCTAGAACGAAGAAAAAAAGCATCATCTAAACAACTCGCGACCATAATAATAATTTTTAGTTTAATTCTCAGACAAACTTAATAGTATCATTAAAATAATTAGATAGCGAATTAGGAATCCTAGATAATCTACCTATAGGAATAATGATACTAGATTTGCAATAAAGTATAAAGTATTTAAATTCATTTGCAAAATAATATTTTAAGAACTTTAATTGCGAAAAAAATGATGAGATAAGTATATAATTAAAACACTAATTAATTAAGTAATATTTTCCAATACAATTAGAATGTTACTTGATCATATTGGAGGAACAGATGATTTAAATAACTTCCATGATAATTAAAAATCAAATAGGCCTTTTTTATCTAGCATTAAAATAGATGATCCTATTTAAGCTATTTTAAATCAAAAGGAAGAGCAATTTAATCTTGTATATAAATTCTAAGAGTTAAGCAAAAATGGAATTACAAAATTAAAAATAGTTAAAATATCATTGTTACAGTAATTCTTAAAATCTGAAGAAGTTACTATTGTTTTGATTGAAAATGTGTCTAGCAAAGAAAAAAAAAAAGAATTAACTCAATTTATTAAATTTTAAAATAGTATCCTTAATTCATTTTCACATGAATTAAGAACACCATTAAATAGTTCATTATAATTATTAGAATCATTATCAACAAGATTGAGTGATTAAATGAATCAAGAATTTGTTTAACCTGTATTAAATTCTAATAAATTGCTACTATTTTAAATTAACGATATACTCGACTATGCAGCCATGTAATCAAATTAATTCATACATCATTATTCTTAATTCAATATTAAGGAAATTGCTGATTATATACAATAGTTATATACTTCAGCTTGCCAAGTAAAAGGGATAACTTTAACTTGTAAAATAAAGTTAATAAATTTGACTTTGACTAATGATAAACAAAGAATTATCTAAGTTCTCATAAATTTATTAAATAATTCAATAAAGTTCTCACCTTCAAACACTCATATTAGAGTTTAATTTAAGAACAAAAACAAATATTCTCAAAAATATATTAAAATAAAAGTAAAAGATTAAGGATTTGGTATTTCAGAGTAAAAATTAAGCTTTATTTTTCGAGAATTGCATTCAGTATCATCTGAAGAAAGTGGGTATTGGATGACATAAAATTAATTGTCTTCAGGTATAGGATTGAAAATGTCTAATCGTTTAATTTAAGGATTAGCATTTACTGATGTTAGAAAAAACGCATTCTCTATAAAATCTGCACTTTAGAAATATACATATATATCCTTTTATATTTCAGATATGATAATAATATAAGAGGACAATGAATCATTATCAAATGCTCAAAGTGATGATGCACTTTGTATTTCAGTGCGTAAAAGTTTGGATTATAAATTAATTCAGAATATCAATCTTAAATCTTGCAATTGTTCAGCAATTTTACTTGTTGATGATGTGCCATTTAATGTCTAAGCATTAAAGACTATTTTGTTGCAACAAAAACTAAAGAGTGATTCTGCTTATAATGGAATTGAAGCCATAGATATAGTTATCAAGAAGTATCAACAAAATAAATGCCATCCTACATATTAATTGATTGTTATGGATATAGAAATGCCTCTATTAAATGGCTTATAAGCAACATCAAAGGTAAAAATAACATTTAGAATAAGATAATATCATTTTTCAATTCCATAAATGTCTAACCTCCAGCAATAGTAGCTTGTTCTGCTTATGATTCAAATAAAGAAGAATTTTCCATCTTTTCAGATACATTACCAAAACCTATAGATTAATAGAGACTTAAAACTATTTTAAAAAAGTATTTACCAAATTTTTTTTGATTAAATCTGAATTTTACTTAACACTTTGTTTTAATTTAAATCACTTAAAATAATTAGTAAAATCATAGATAATAATAAAATACAATATTGTTCATTTATCTAAGTTAAACAACTTAAAACATAAATGAGTTCTGTTTTAAATAATACAATTTAATATTTTATAATTAACTTTTATAATTTATTTAATTAAAAATGGCATAACCTCCATAGTTAATACCTTATGAAGAAATTTATGATTTAGATACATTTCAATTAGAAGATTTGTAAACTATGATAAAATCCTTTACTACTGATGATTCTTAGTGGAATAAGAAGGCTAAAAAAATATTGGATCTAATTGAGGTAGAACTAAAAGAAAGATAAGCCATAGAAAATTTTGCTTTTAATATTCAGATTGAAGATTTCATTCAATAACCTATTTATTAAAACAATGCTCTTTAAGCTATTTTAAATGATATCAAAAATAGACCATCAAATTATTTGGATTTACAAATGTAAAAACCACCTTTACCAAAACATGATTAACTAGATGAAGATAAATTATAAAAGCAGTAATCAAATAAATAACAATGCGAACAATCAAATCAATAAGTTTAATAGAACTCTTAAAAATATTAATAATAGTCTTAAAACTAATCTGATACATTGTCAACAAGAAGCAATCATCCATAAAGTAAAGTGCAATCTAAAAAACCAAATTAGTTGTAAGATTTTATGAAAGATGTATTAAAGAAAACAGATGTTTCTAATTAATAGTTTATAATTGGAGCTGCAATAAATCACAGATATATACCACCTCCTCCTAAGCCTTAATTAAATACTGTTGATAAAATCAAGTAGGAAAAACTTATGAGAAAGAAAAAGAAACAAAAGGTAAGGACAGAAAGTTTAGGAAAAGTTGTTGAACATCTTCCAGCTATTGGTAAATAATAAACTATTATTAAAACATAGCCTAAATTGGAATAATCAAATGTTCATTCCTAAATTAGTGATTCTAAATAGAATTTTGAATTAAAATAAAAATCATTAGATTGTAATATTAATAATCAAGAGAACAATGAGGAATTAAATGAAAAATGTAATATCAATTCTTAAATTTAATCAAATAATTAAGTTGTTATTATTTAAATGGATCAAGATCAACTCAAGGATTAGATAAAAGAGAAATTAAATCTAGAGGATATTATTGAACACAATATCAAAAACAATTTCACTTCTCATGAGAAACATTGTTCAAAAATTAATGATACTAATTTATAATAGTAGTAAATCAATAATCAAATTTACTAGATAGAAAATGAGAAATAATAGGAATTTAGAGATTAAATATAGAACATTGTTCAAAAAGATATTGAAAATACTAATAATTTTCCATAATAATTGTAAGATTAAGGAATTGAATATTTAGAATAACAAAATGAATTTATAATAATAAATCAATAAAATAGATGTAATAGTAGTTAATAGAATGAAGTTGATAGATAATCAGTTAATTTCTTATAAGATTAGAAATAAAATAAATTATTAGAAGAGAAAGAATAAATTAATTAGAAGGATCATTTGATATAAAATCATTAAGATTATATCATTAGTAATGAGTTAATTGAATATTAAAAGGATAATTACTTAATATAAAATTAACAGTTTTAAAATACATTAAAAAAAGAGGAAGAATATTAGGATAATATCAATGATGAAGATGAAATTAAAGAGTTCACTGATTAATAATAAAAATAATCACACGATAGCAAACACAAAGATATTGAAAATGAAACTAAGAGTTAATTTAAAAATAATAAGAATTCAGAATTAACTAATATATCAAAAAATTAATTTATTTCAAAGCAAAGTACAAGTCAATAATCTTCAAGGAGATAGGATATTAAAAACAAACCTAGTAGTTAATCAGCAATAAATCATAAAGGGAACCTACTAAAATAATTAACTATGGAAACCAGAAGATAAAATATAGATGGTATAATTAATAATTATAATAAAGCCGCCGATGATTTTCATGAAGTAGAGAGTGATCATGAATAAGTAAATGATCATAAATAAAAAACAAATAAAGATTTAGGAATTAAGTAAAATGGAAAAGTTGATTAATCTAAACAGAAAGGAGTAATTGAAATTAAACAGAAAGCTATTCTTACGGATAAAGAGAAAATGGATGAAATAAGTAATATTTGTAAAGAAATGGGATTAGATGAATTCAAGGGAAAATAATAGTAAACCACAACTCCAACTTAAATAATCAAAGCAATAACCCCAAGTGCAAACAATAGACCAAAAAATCCATAATCAAAATATATTTAGAAAATGCTTTAATGCATTGATGATTCGAAATTAGAAGATTATTCTGATATTGTACCAACATTTTAGCATTTGTTTAGTGGGTTCTTTAATAATTAACCTCATAACAATCATTTAGATGTTATGAGGGAAATATTTAGTATTTTCTCATAACATATTGAGAAAGTTGATAATGTTGAATCTCTCTTAGGTAAGTACAAATCAAATCCTTTGGCAATCAATCCTAATGAACTTGTTTATATAAATGATCCTCATAGGTTAATTTAATATTCTACAAGAACTGGAGTTGATATTTAATAATTTATTTAACGGCAGATGGTTTTTAATAAACGACTTTAAAATGATACAACAAATTTAGGAAAGTAAGAAAGATATTTTAGAGTAGTTAAAACAAAGGAAGAGGTATATGGTAATAAATATAATAACAATAGATATAATAACTAGGTCATTTATGAGAAAGTAAGGATGGACAGAGTTACCTCATGGAATTGGGCTTAGAACATCTTGGAATGTATTATGGACTTGGTCAAAACCATAAATTGATTTAAATAAATTACTTCTCTTTTAAAAAGTCAACCATTTCCCTTTTAATAAGAATCTAGGAAGGAAAGATTTATTAAAGAAAAATATTGAGCGATGCTAAAAATTAGGGACTAAAGCTTAATAAATTTTTGATATTATTCCACCAACCTTTTTGTTGCCCAAAGAATATGTGTAATTTATGGAAAAGTTTTACAAAGATTCTGAAGCAGAAGGATAATAAAATATTTGGATTATGAAACCTACCGGGAAATCAAGAGGTAGAGGCATAACGGTATTAAATGATATATCAGATGTAATGTATGCTGAACCTGTAGTGTTATAGAAATATCTTAAAAATCCACTTTTATTAAAGGGACATAAATTTGATATGAGAATATATGTACTAGTAACATCATTTAATCCCTTGGAAGTGTTTCTATATAAAGAAGGCTTTGCTCGTTTAACTACACAGCCTTTTACTCTTGATATCAATGATCTCAAGAATCAGCTAATTCATTTAACTAATTTTGCAGTTCAAAAGACTCATGTGTAAATCTAGGATTTGGAGTCATAATTAGGAGGTTGTAAAATATCTTTAAGATAATTGAGAGAAAAATTAATTGATAGAAATATAGATTGGAGTAAGATCTGGGAGTAAGTGTAAGATATAATATTAAAGTCATTGGTTGCTTGTTAATCTGAAATACCAAACAATCCTAATAGTTTTGAATTATTTGGTTATGATATTATAATAGATACAAACCAAAAATGTTGGCTTTTAGAAGTGAATGTTTCTCCATCTTTGGCTAGAGATTATATTTTGGATGAATTGATAAAATAATAATTGATTGATGATATTTTTGATTTGATTGATAGTCCAAATTATGATAGATAAAAATTATGTGAGGTGTTGGAAAGAAGAATTTAGGAGGAGCAAGGATGTAAATCAGTCATAAACACTATGAATAATTCTAAATTATAATTGTAAAGAGATATAAATTATATTTTGAATGGTTCACATTTGCGTAGATATGGGGAGATGCCTAAATAAATGGGAGGTTTTATGAGATTGGCTCCTTCTGAAAAATACGAAAAGTTGAAATCTTTAGTTTAAAGCTATAAAACAATCAATGGTAGAGGAACTATAGATTGAGTTTATTAATTTATTTTATAATATACTTTTATCTATACAATTTTTATTCAATTAATATTAAAATAATGAGTATTTTGAAAGTAAAATGTTTTGGTTTTTAGTATAGAGCAAATATCATATAAATTGAATAAATAAATTCAGAATATTAGATAGATCAAAAAATACATTTGGATTAGGTGACATCATTATTAAATGATAATTTAAGATCATCTAGTAGTATTTGTAATAGTATACCCATCTTCAGAGTTCTAAGCAAAAGGAATTATAAGGAGAGATTATAAAAAAGCATATAAAAATAGATTCGATTAATAATTTTATAAATATGCTAAATACAATTAATAAATCTATAAATAACTTTAGCATTAAGATCTAAAATCTATTCAATATTTCTCAATATTGGTTGTTAATGCTTCTTCTATTGGTTCAGATAAGTAATTTTTTTGTCAAAGCCATTAGAGCTCTTTAGAAATCTATTTAACCAAAAAAAGAAAAATCTAAAATGTTAGACCAATGTAAACTTAATGGAATTAAGAATATGTTTCATGCATCCCTTTGTTGCAGAAGGATTAATTTTAGGATATTATTAATTTCTTCTAAATTTAGAAAAAAGTTAAAAGAACCTGAATTAGAATTAAGAGAATGGTATAGTTTTGGTAATTTAAATTAAGGTAGTTTGAATTCAAGACTTAAATTAAATAAAGATCACAGACTACAAATGTAATAAGTATTTGTATATATCTTCCAGCTTAATATTTAATAACAAAGAAGACAAACTTTGGGAATATCATATTCATAATATATGACTAAAAGTATATCAATTGATACGAATTCCATTTTTCCATTCTCCATAAGATGTTTTACCATTAGGGAGTCTTAGTAATGCTTTCCCATGTTGTTTGTCATTCTACCACTCTCCTTCATATATTCTGCCATCTGGGAACTTCAAAATGCCTTAACCAGATTTTTAATCATTCACAAAGTCTCCTTCATATATTTTTCCATCCGGCCATAGATATTTTCCTTTTCCATTTCTATTTTAAGTACATGATTTACTTTTTATTGTTTCTCCAATATCCTTGATAATATTTGCTGTCTGGCCAGGTGTATTTCCCATATCCATCAATATTATTACTTCTAAATTCCCCTTCATAAATTGCTCCATCAATCCATACAAATTTACCTAATCCATCTTTCTTCCCATGTTTATAGATCCCTTCGAAATAACTATTTTTATTCTTATCATAATACCTTCCATCTGGCCATTTTTCAATTCCTTTGCCATGCTATAAATCATGTTCCCATTGCCCATTATAGGTTGCCCCATCTTCATGAATATAAGTACCTACACCATGCGCTTCATCATTCTCCCATTACCCTTCATAAACTTCCCCATTTGAATGTATCAATCTGCCTCTTCCATGTGCATTGCCTTAATTAAAATAACCTTCATATTTAGATCCATCCTTTAATACTTTCTGAATTATATACCTCACATATAAGAATGCCTTTGCCATGTCTTAAATCATTTATCCACTCTCCAAAATACATTGCCCCATTTTCCAATTTGCTTGGTGCTTTTAGAACTTTCTAATGTACAAGTTAATCATTTATATCGTCAATTCCAAATTCAAATGGAGGTAGCTGCCTCTAACCCACATTAATCACACTTGTGGAATACCTACCTAAAAAACAGAGGCTACGTTCTTAACTATTCATTAACACTATCATTGTATTTTTGTATTTGCATTTTCCAAACTCTTTAACGAGCTTACCAGCCACGGATCCAGGACTACATTTTTATGATTTTTTGTTCCTAACTCTTTAAAAGTTCTAAACTTTGCCATCTTGGTTTTTAGTTTCCTCTGACCTCAATCTAATTTATTGGATCATGTTTCCAACAGGTACAATTATTTCCCATAATAAAAAAATATTTAAAATGTATTGGCATTTAACTTAAGATCCTTATTAACCAAAGAACTTATCTTGTTAGAAATCTTAGTTCATGTAAACTAGTGATCATAGTTAATAATGTTTCATTGCACAATAGTATTGTCAACATGATTTTTTATATCTAAATTACAGCATCTTGAGTTATTGTTGGTTGAATGGATCTATTATGGTAAATTAGTATTAGAAAATAGACAACATTAATAGTCTCTGGTTTTGTGGGCTATTTAGTTTATAATGGAATAAGTGAAGTGATAAAAGAATATTTAATTCCTTCATTGGAAGCTGTGAAAGTGCGTTTTGAAATTTCTGAGATTATGGCTGGTGTCACTCTTTTGGCTTTTGGAAATGGAGCAGGAGATGTTCTTACAGCATTAGTGGCATCATCTTATCCTGGAGGCATAGATTATAATATAGGCGCCACAATGGGAGCAGGATTTGTAAATTAAGAACAAAAATTATATTGTTTAGTTCTTGTGTAGTATAGGAGTATATTTGATTACCAAGACATCTAAATCTTAAATTAAGATGGATCCTGTCCATTTCTGGAGAAATGTTGGATTTCAAATTATTTCTATATTTGTTATAATGGTATTTGGAGTGATAGGTCAGATTTCCTATTTTTCCAGTATCTCACTTACAGTTTTGTATTTGATTTTGGTTTCTTTGGTTTACTATTAAGAAAGAGATAAAATATTAAAAAGTAGAAAAGATAGTTTAGGAGAGAGAGTTTAGACTGTTAATGAAGCAAAATTTGATTTAGAAATTGCATAGAAATTTGATGATATGAAATTATTATATTTTTGGGATAAAAAAACAGAAATGGAATAAGCTGCAAAACCAGTAAAGTGGGCAACTCCTTTGATTAGATTAAATTATGTCTCTGGAGATGCAAGAGTAAAAATGCTTGCTAAGAAATTCAGATCTGCAGTTAAACTTACAATGGCCAATCTTGAAACCTAAAAATAAAAATGGGAAAGATTATCAATACATGAAAAAGTAAGGGCTGTAATTATCTATCCATTATAAATGATATTAAAATTCACATTGCCAAAACCTTAAGAGGATTAATTTGATAAAAATTAAGCAATAGGTAATTCATAAAATCTTAAGAAATTATTTATTTTAGTTTTCCCTATACCTGGATCAGTTTTCCTTATTACTGTTGTATTTGGTTTCCCTCCTTGGTGGGTTTACTTTTTGGGTTTAATGTGTGGATTTGGAATATCAATTTTTATTAATACTACGACTCCTTCTTAAAGAACTCCTCCCAACTATTTTTTTTATATCCAATTATATTGTATTTTAGGTTCCTTAGTTTGGATATTCTTTTTATCTGGATTATTAATAGATTTCTTGTAATTTTGGGCTATTATTACAGAATTGAATAAGACATTTTTGGGATTCAGCTTAATCGCTATGGGAAATGTATTACCTGATTGCATCACTTTGGTTTCATTAGCAGAAGAAGGTTATGGTAATATATAACCTTATATATAGCAATTATGGCATTGAATGGAATTTATTGTAATTGATTTAACTAATACTTTAGTTGGATAAATGTTCACCAATTTGATTGGCTTTAGTGTTGCATTTCTTAAGCAAAACTTTGTTAATTCAGGCCCCATCAAGTTCAATTTATTCAGCATTATAGACATAGAATAAAATGCTTTTAAATTAATGGTTATATTAGCTGCTTTCCTTAATCTCTTATTCACATTAATAATGGTTGTTCGTAATCATTATATAATAACCAAATTTATTGCTAAGTTACTAACTATATTTTATTGCGTTTTTTTTGTTTTGTCTTCTTCATCTGCATTTTATCATGCATTGTCAAAGAAATGATAATATAAATATTTATATAATGAAATTAAATTATAATTAATATTGAATAAATTCATTATTCTTATTATTATTTTGATTATTATTATTTTTATTATTATGATTATTATTATGATTATTAGAATTATTATTATTATTATTATTATTATTATTATTATTATTATTATTATTATTATGATTATTATGATTATTATTATAGAAACTGCGTATATTAGCTTCTAAAATGTCGAGGAAATTTATCTTAATTTTATTCATAATGCCATTTTTATAATTAATGTAAAATTGGTAGTTATTTAAGTTTCTTTTCATACTATTCATATGCTTATTTATATCCCTCACATAAGCTCAAAATCTCATCAATTGTTTTGATTAATTCTTCATTTTCTTGATAAATTTATTCCTAAAAATAAAGATAGTTAATACTTAATGTGGTTCTCCATGAGATATTTATTCTTCAAAATTATATTGACTAGTAACACATAAGGTTCTTTCCTATTCTTATTAATTTTAATCATAATCTGTCAACATCCAAACTTAATCTCCTTTATTTTCTTCTTGATATATTTATACATTGTAGAGTAAATAGGGCTTACCTTATCTAAAAACAGCAGAAATAAATTCTTTTTTAGCATAATCTATTTCTTTTCCAACACCATGAAAATGATCAAAAAAGAATTCTCCTTAATATATTTTTTATTCAGAATTCTCATACAAAATTCCATTCCCATGCTTAAGAGAATTCTTATAGAAACCTACATAAGTATCCTTATTTGGAAAGAAATGATTAGCAAATCCATCTAATTAATCATTACACCATATTCCTTAAACTATTGCTCCATCAAAATAATAACATCTTCCATGTCCATTAAAACAGCCATTTTTTAAATTTCCTAAATACTCAAAGTCTGATCTAAAATATTATTTTTATTATACGTTCTATAAATTCCTTTAACAAATTCACCATCCTTCCATTCTCCTAGATAGAAATCCCCAACATCAGAAGTAAAATAACCAAACCCTTCACAAGTTCCCTACTTCCATTAACCGTGATAGTAAGTGTTATCATGATATATTGCTAATCCACATCCATTAAGTAAATTGTCTTTGAAATATCCGAAAGCCATTTTAATTCCAGATTAAACATTTTCATACACTTAAATTCCTAAACCTTCCCTTTTTCCACCAATTATCTAACCATAATAATATGCTCCTTTGCCTTAATCATTTTCAACAAAGTGAAGACAATCAATACAATTGAAATTAAATTCTTTGTCCTCAATATTCATATCTGTATAGATCCTAAGGTTTTTGATGCTCTCTAATTCAATAGTTTTTAATTAGCCAATGTTATTGAGGCTAAATTAAGGCCTTGGGATATCAAATTTGTAATCAAGAGGATTATTTGAACTAACTGCTTGACCCATAGGTTATTATAAAAAAATAAAATTTATTTGGCATTAGGCATTTTTAATGAAATAAATAGATAGATGATCAGTATTAAATAGAAAATGGATGTAATAGATTAAATATGTAAAATGATATCAAGTAATTTTAGAAATTATAATATTAAATAATTATATATTATGTATGTTTACATATTGATGGTTGCCATGACATTGGCAAATGAAACAGGTAATTAAATTAAACTATTTTATGAGTGAAGTAAATCAGCTTAAATGAAATAATTGATGATGCAATTGATGCCTATGATTATAAGGTATATAGATTATAATTGCACAATCCAGAAAAAATATAAAATCGTACTTTGATAGTATAATTGTTACCATAAATTGGAAATCCTAAAGTAGTTGTAGATTGTGATACGTATTTATGAATATATCTATAGTAGAGAACCAAAGTTATTAGATTATTATGAATGGTAAACAGGATCTTGGTTTATGTAATAACTCTCAATTTCTTACTAAGAAAGATAAGCAGTAAACTGTACAGATAATGAATTCTATATTGGTGTTTCTAGCGAAGTTGTATCTGGCTACTAATTGGTTACTTATATATTGGATGGTATCCAATAATTAGAATACAACATTCCACTAAGGTAAAACTAAATTACATAATAGTGGTGAATTAGTAGAGAAAGAGATTCTCTAATTTAAATTGAAACCAATTTAATCAACTGAATAAATTACTTTACAAATTACAGCAAATTAAGCAGAAAAATTTTTAAAATAATGTACTAGTGAAGATTGTTTGATCACTATGAGTGATTATGAAGGTAATGATACTGATACTTCAATTCATCTTATTTAATCATCGCTTTCTTTTGTACATACAAATTGTTAAGATTGCTTTTATTTAATTGGATTAAAAAGTGATACTAAAACACAATTTCGTATTTTGGCCAAACATACAGAATAACATTTTGTTTTAAGTGAAGGATAATAAGAACAATTTCATGTTGAAGAAGGATTTTTTATTTATTATTTGTACACTATTCCTAATGATACTAATATAAAAAGTGTAAAATTCCAAATTACTCAATATAATGGAACATGTATGTTATTTGGCAGTTCTTCAGACCAATATCCAAATACAACTAATTTCGAAATGAAGAGTTCTTCTTAATTGTAAGCTAGTAATGATAAAATTTTCTATTTGAGTGTTTATGGTTATACACAATGTTAATATGGTATTTACACATAAGTGGAAAGATATTAAACCATCAATTAAACTCATTTTATATAACTTCAAAGTGGAGTACCCTAAAAATATTTATCAGGTAATTAATACAGTTTCTTTTATATTTCATTAACTTAGAAATAAAATTTTACAATTACATTATAAAATATTGAAGGTAATTTCATTATGTATGTTAAATCAAATCTAAAAAATAAAGAAATACCAGATAGCAATAGTTACGAATGGAAGGACTCAAAGCAAATCGAAATAAATATTGATGATCCTAATTATGCAATATAATATTATATTGGAGTGCAGAATTTAAATGATCATGGAGAATTCATCATCCAATATAGTTTGCATGGAGATATTGAATTTTATCAAGTAGGATAATAAATTATAGGTACTGTAGCTAAGAAAAAGTTTAGATATTATAAACTACCAATGTAATCTAGAAATCTCACTATAACTAAAGATATATATTCAGGAAATGATGTGGTTGATTTAGATATGTTCATATCATTCGATCAAAAAAATACACATCCCAACATCGATCATAACAATATCTATCTAGTCGGTAAGAATTTAACTATTCCCGATTCGGATTTGTAATGCCAATAGAATACTAACAAAATAAATGAAAAGAATCTCTGTTATATTTACATATCGGTGTCCTCTTCATCAGGAACTATCTTCTACACAATCTCTACCAAATATAATAATAGTAGAATTCAACTGCATGAAGGCTACCCATAAACAGTCACTTTTGATTAAGCAACTCTATTCTATTATATCCTCAACAAAAAAGAAATTTCATTACAGTGGTATTCCTATGGTGGAAGCCAAGCTAATGTCGAAGTCTATTATGGTAATAAAGATAATTCTGATTTGAGATATGAAACATTCAAATCACATTCCTATTTCACATAATTTTAAAGTTTTACAATTCCAGAAACAGAAAAATATTAAATATTATATATCCAAGTTTAACCTATAGAACCTCACTATCAAAATGACACTTATACTATTGGTGTCTATGAAGGAGTCAAACTATTGACTCTATCAGATCCTATAATAGATAATGTTCAGAAGGGCTAAACAAAATATTATAAGCTCAGTTTAATATAGGATGTTAAGTCGATAGAAATTAATATTCATGTCAAAGGTGGTGGGGATCTTGCTACTCCTAGAATCTCTAAAGGGAAAGATAAAAGACCTAGCCTATTTGAATTTGATTTATATTGGACAGAAATCATTGGATCAACTTACATTATTTAAGAAGAAAATGAACGTTATTTGGCAAGAGATGATTATATCATAGGAGTATTTGGTCAAAGTGATTGTGAATTTTAAATTAGTTACAATATTGATGATGCCAAATTTTTTAATGTTTTCCTTGGACATCCATTTGATGTCTTATTCCCTGAAAATATACCTCATAATTATATTTTTAGGAATAATCCAAGTGATTAGGAATTTAGAATCATAGTGTTTGCAATGCAAGGTAAATTATAAATTAAGGCCAAAAGATTGGATTCTTTTGATTATGAAACTAACATTAATAGTAATGATCCTTTATTTATTGATGAAATTGTTGATAATCAAAAATCATTTAGAGTGAAGACTATTGAAAATGTTAGTTACATTTATGTAATTGAAATCACAGCTGTCTCAGGTGATAGTAGAGGTTTGATTGAATTCAGTAGTCAACAATATTAAACTACTTTATATGATAATCTTCAATGGAGAGAACTCTTGAATGAATCAGAATCTTCTTAATATCATTTTTATTCAAATGATAATGTTCAAATCAGTATATAAATGATAAGTGGTGATATAAAATTGTATTTGAAAGAAGGTCAAGAACTTAAACACAATGATGAAGCAGATTACACATAAAGAATTTAAAATGACTCTTAAATTCTATACTAAAAAAAGGATTCTTCTCTATCATTGGTTACAATTAAAGTTGAATCATTAGCAGCAGTTTCTATCTTTAAAATCAGTGCAGCCAGATTCTATAAACAGGCTTATACTATTCATTTTGGCCAGATGATGACTTATTATGTAAAAGCTTAGGAGACTATCCAACTCTAATATTAATCGATTACTCAAACAACTAATAATCAATAGAAGTATATAACTTTATAAATCTAAAATATTCATCAATCCATAGAAAATTTGTATTTCGATATTACTCATAATGCCATTAAACCAATCAATTACTTTAGTAAATACCCAAAAGCTATTTCATATCATCTATATGACTAATTTGGTTTGTATGAAATTTCTATCAAAGCTTTACAAAATAGCACATATATTAGAGTAATTATTACAAATGGTGAATTAAATGCTTTAATTGATAGTATATCATAATATTAACTAACTAAAATTGGGTAACCAAATTATTATGAAGTCTTTTTGCAATAATAATCAAAACTCTTCTTGGAAGTATTTACATGTTCAGGATCTATTTTAGTCTAAGGAACAAAAAATTAAACCAATCTGGCAAAATAAATATTTGAAATCCAAGTGATGAATTCTTCCTAAGATCATATTCAGTCAATTTTATCACTTGAATCAGGTACATATTATTTCTTAGTTAAATTGATATCAAGTCATACATAAGATGATAATAAGAATAAAATTTCATCATATTTTATTAAATAACAAACCTTTGATTAAGGAGAAATAATTCCATAAACATCATTTGAAATTAGTGGCAAAGCTGTAGATTGGTACAAAGTTGATGATAATTTGATCATCCATATTCCAAATCTTATCTAAGTAAAAAAGGATATTAAAATAATCAATATC
This sequence comes from Paramecium biaurelia, assembly GCA_000733385.1. Lineage (NCBI taxonomy): Eukaryota > Ciliophora > Oligohymenophorea > Peniculida > Parameciidae > Paramecium > Paramecium biaurelia. The sequence goes on from JPFL01000246.1 coordinate 44,246, forward strand.
TATTTTGTTGTAAGGATGCAATAAGCAATTGGTGAGAAGAGTCTTGCATGCATGTTTGAATCTAATTATGTTAACAATAAGACCAATGTTTACGGTAAATATACTTAGGTTGTTGAATAAAGCACTGAGAGTAACATTACAACTGTCACTTTTGCTACAAAAGATCAATAAGCCAAGTATTTGAGTGTAGTTGGAAAAGTATAATTGTAAATAGAGAACGAAATTGAAGAACTCACGTATCCATTGCCAATAATAGAAATGAACTATACTAACAATTTGCAGGAATCTACTCAATAATGGATCTTGCTAGGAGTGTTTCTAACAATCTTGCTTATTACAGGGTTTTTCATTTATTTTAATATAAAAAAATAAGTGAATCATTAAAACCATAACACACTCAATATTGAAATGAATTATTAAACATTTAATAATTGATGAAATAAACCCACTTTAAGAATCTTTCCATCTTAATCCTGATTCTCTATGGTCTTAATTATGCTGTGGATATGCTCACTACATAATTTCAAAATGTAATTCTTTCATCCAATTCTAGATTTACTATCTAAAACTCCTAGTATTATTGATAATTGTTAAGAAACTCTTAGAATTACCAATCTCTAGGTATGTATCGTAAATCACAGGATATGTTATGAATCTTTACATTCCAAAAATTTTAAGGTAACATTAATATCAATATGTTAGAATGCCTATTTACACAATATTCAGTGAAATCTATAAAGTTAGACGTCAAGACATGATCCACCCATTGACTTATTACTAAACTTTCAATAAATTCTTTACCAGATAAATTAAACCAAGAAAAATAGAATATGGAATGATTAGTCCTGCTGATTCAAAGATCTTATCCATCAGCAAAATCACAAAAAATGAATGTTTATTAGTAAAAAGAGTTACATATTAAATTGGATAATTTTTAACAGGAATCAAAGGATATGATATGGAATTCAAAAAATAATAGGAATAGTCAAATCTCTGGTCTTGTATTTTTTATCTTGCTCCTGGAGATTATCATCGTTATCATTGTCCTGTTGATTTTATTGCTAGAAGTAGGTTGCACATTCCAGGTAAATTAGCACCTGTTAAGGAAAGCAGTCTTAAATAAGTATTGTCTGATATTTAATTAGGGATTATATGAAGGAAATGAAAGAGTAGTTCTTGAAGGAGAGTGGGAATAAGGATTGATGTACATCATATTTATTGGTGCAACTAATGTTGGTTCAATGAAGGTTAATTTTGATTCCGATTTGATTACTAATACTAATACATATCATAAAAGTGGATATCGAAATTACTCCAATCTTCCAGTAAATGCTCCTTATTAATCAAGTGATAAAGGAGTGCACATTAAGAAAGGATAAGAGATTGGAAGATTTGAAATGGGTATAATTTAAATCAATTATGTTTTATAGGATCTACTGTTGTAATCATTTTTGAAAGTACATCTATTGAATGGAATGCTAAGGCTTAATAAAAGGTTTATTTCGGATAATAAGTTGCTTTATATTGATATAAGTAATATGTATAAGTAATATAAGTTAAATATATGATTGAATTTTAAACATTGCTGGTGTTCTTTCTTTACATTGATCATAGATTATAATATAATCAAAAGATGATAGTCTTTAAAGTTGTTCATTTTCGAATTGAATAATTGTGATCTGATAATGAATATAATAAGCAATTACTTACTTATGCTTTGAACCATTTCTTCAACACTTTTTATCAAAAAAGATATCAATTTGTAAATGAATGACTAGAAATTGTAATAAAAACAAAGAAGACCTATTTTTAATCTAAGAAAGCATTGTCAGATTATGCTCAAATGATTGTTCCTAATCATTCCATTAAAAAAGCATATTTTAATAAAAATCTTTTTTAAAAGTTATTGACCGAGTATATTGATTGAACTTGTTTTGCATTTTTCATGTTAAATAATTTTTTTATGAATAACACTGAGTATCTCCCAGTCAACATTACTACACAACAACTAGCATTGCCATTGTATATGCCTCAGTTTATGAATTCCCAATAAATCTTTTTTCCCTTCATGTACTACCAGTTCCCATACTTTTAACCCTTGGAAGCATAATAAATTCAACCACAGCCTCCTTAGTCAAATGAAAACGCACAATTAAAAAGTTGTTCTTAGTATGTGTCAGTTTGTGGTACAAGAATAAAGCTGAATCTAAAAATGATCAAAGAGCTACCTTAGGCAACTCCAACTACCATTTAGGAAGAAAATTAATCAGAATTGAATAACAAACAGATTGATGAGCATTTTAAAATTATTAAATAGAGCAAACATATTAAGAGACATATTTCCACTCGTAATGTTAAAGTAAATACAGATTAGAATAATTAACCCTATAAGTTCTTTTTTAGGAAAAATGATGGCTATATTCATATAGGAAAGGGACATTAGACAGATATGGTGTAGAGAAAATTTAATTTCAATATGATGAGAATGAAACTACAATAGTTTTAAGTTTGGAATCAAGAGGATATGCATTTATGTAAGAATTCATTTATGTTTAGATGATGAAATTAAGCAACTTTTGAATTTGACTGATGATAAAACACTCTAAATTTTATAGTCATACAAAAACATCAAGTTACTTCACAAAAAATTGATGAACAGTGATCCAATAGCACATGAGGAAATCAAAAATCTACTAATAATAAAATATAATTAATGAAATAAATAGATAATCATATTTTCTCTTCTTTATATAATAAATCAACTTTGCTTTTTAGTATTGGATTCATGAAACAATAAATTTAAAAGCAAAGAAATGATTATTTATTTACTAAATATTTATCAGAGAGTTTAGCCTAATATTTAATATAAAAGTAGTTAATTAGTTTAGAGATTTATATTATTAACTCTGATCTAAATATTCTATAATATGGCAAATGCTTTCTAAATATAAATTTATAACACAAAAACTTTGATATTAGTTAATTTCTTGTTTGCTCTTAAACTTTGTAAATTAAATTTATTTTATAATATATCTTTATCATAAAATTATAAATTATTTAAAGTAATATTTAATTTTTATTTTGTCAATGTAATTAAAAAATGAAACAACTTATATCAGTTTAATTGATTTAATCTTTATTTATTGGTATCATAAATAATTAGAATAATAGAATAGGATTGATCTCCATACACTTTAATAAACTTATAAATTATTTTATTAAATATACAATAAATTTATAATTAATATGTCTTTGTATAGTTGTTAATATTAAATCCAAATAAGTTTTCATTAATGTAATAAAACAAAATGGAAGTTAAAATTTAAATTATTTTTAGAAAATCGTCATCATTGAATCTTTTATAAGTTTTCTTAATTTTTTTGTCATCAGAGAATCAATTTCTATTGTTTTCTTTCAAATTAAATATAATTTGGCTGTTGTATGAGTTATTGCTTTTTGTTGTTTGACTTCAGCCTTATATTTGCGATTAATTTAAAAGTGAAAAGAAAAATGGCAAACTTTTTAGTAAGTTGCAAACTAATGACATGTCCTTATGATAGGAACCTTAGAGTTTTAAAAGTTCTTGGCAAACAGTGTTGATGAAGTGAGAATTCAGAATAGTTAAATAAGAGAGGAATCAGAAATAATTATTAAAGGAGGGTAAAGATTATTGGGATACATAAATTAATTAAATAATCAATCATCTTCGCATTTTACAAATTAACTTACCTACTTGCTAAATAATCCTCTTTTATTGGTTTAGTGAGATTTCTAAGTGTGTTACGACTTATGAGATTTAGCATCTGGCGCAACAACGCTTTCTTCAATTAGAGGATTCCCAACAGGACTCTCTTCATCACCCTTATTTTTATCATCATCTTCTTATCGTACTCTGGTTGGAAACTTGACCATTTTTTTATCTTCATTTTATTTCTTAAATGCTCCTTTAGCTGGTTATTTGTGAGGATCGTACTTATACTTATTCTCTAGTTCATGATCCTGCTCTTCGGCCACTTGTTAAGCACAACAAGATGATCCCATTTTAATTAAATAATATACAATTATTAATAAAATTTCGAATTATTGAAAAACATTGGATTTTTTTTCTTGTTATTTTAAGTATTTTCACTCCAGATATTTTTGTGGCTTTTTTAATTTTTTTCTTTTTGTTGATTATCCACATAGTGCCAAATATATTAAATACTATTTGTTTACATCCTCATTTCTCCTACACTTCTGATTATCATTTGTAAATATTCTAAAAAATGTTAATTTTTATAGGGAATTTGTAATTTTCCTTTAGGAAAGATAATCTTAGCCTGGACACACAATTTTTGGAAATTATAATTATTTACAAAGGTCAAATGAAAAAATCAAAGAAGTTTATTTAAATAGAAGTTTTAAGCTAAAGTTATGTTATTTTCATAAATCCAATACCTCCTCAAATTATTTTCAACAAAAAAAATAAAATAATAATAAACTTCTTTTTAAAACAAATGAAATTCGATCGAGAGGCAATTGAAATAAAATATCAGTCCAACTTCAAGAAAAATATCATGAATAAACCAAAAGTTTTATATATTTTTGATAAATTTATATAAAGATCGAAGATAAACCAACAATGTTTTGACTGTAAATCAAATAATACTCTCCAAATATTATTAAATTAAATTCATTGAAGTGTTACAATTGTCTCTATGCATCACCTATCCTGTATTTAATACAAATAAATATTCTAAGTAACCTCCTCTTTTCTATAATCCTATAAGTTAATCATCCTTCATTAATTTAATCAACTAATTCTAGTAAAAGAAGTCATCCAATTCATATTGTATTGATATAAGCCATTTCATTGTTCCTGAAGGAGGAATTAGCATATCATATTAAGATTAATAAACCAAAATATTCTTGTGACTAAGTAAATGCTGAATACTAAATATTCATTAATTGCTTACATTTTGTTATCAAATGGTTCAAAAAAGTTAGATTTAAATTAATCAAACACATTTTATGAGCGAGCCAAAAATTCTGTCTCAAAAGGGATGTAATAAAGTGATTCTGGATCATTTAGAATTTATTCCAACTTATCTTCATCCTCTGAATATAGCTTTTATTCTAGTACATTATAAAGAGAGACATTCCCTGTCTAATAGTAAAGTTACTTAAGGAATTTTCCATTCTCATGTGAATAATTACCATTGTAGATATCATCACTCAACTTTATTATAGCTTTCTCAAAATATATTAACTCTTAATAATCAATTACACCCATGTGAAAAGCAAAATTAGGAATCTCAGTCACTATATTTACTGTATCTAAGAATGGATCCAATAGTGCAACACACTTTATACCACTGCTTCTATTTGCTATTGCCAATGCAAATCTAGCTCCAAAATCTGTGGAAAATAGAATCACATTATTATAATTCAGCTTGCATAAATTATTAAAGGCCTTCATTGCTATTTCATAATCGATTGCAACATCTTCATAACTTAAATTTCTTGTTGTATTTGTTCTGCCATAACCGGTTCCTGCTGGCAAATCCAAAAAAAGAAGATTACTAAAGTTGTTCCATTACCCAGAATGAGGTCCTATTTCCAAGTAATTTGATACTTGACTTGATATTCCAGGCCCTCCATTTATGTACACAATGTTATTTTGACCTCTTCCTTAGTAATAGATAAAACTTATTGCACCATTAGGAACATGCAAATAACCATATTTAGTTTATGTATTATGATTTGTACAATGTTATCTAGGAAGGATAGATTCTTCAGGTTAAATTTTCAAACTTTCAAGGTCTTGTAATATTAATCGAGCATAACATGAAACTATTAAAATCAAGCAGAACATAATTATATTAATCAAACAAAAGGATTGTTTCTCAACTAATCATACTTGCTCGGCTATTGAGTATTATATAGGTTCCTTATGTCTTACGTCTCTTTAGCAAATGGGTTATTTTAGTACTTTTAATTTGAAGATTAGTTTGTTGTATTAAATTGGTGATATTATTGGTTATTATTATTAATATTATTATTATGACTTCCTGAATTTATTGGGAACGAAATATTATTAAATCCTTAATAAATTTACTAATTATTGTTAGAAGAATTATTAATTTAGTTATCAAATCCAAAATTTTAAGTATTATTTACTTAGTTTTGATTCGTATATTGAGATTATTATTATTAACTTTTTGCTTATTATTATGGATTAGCTAATTACTATTATACTTAAGGCTATTATGAAGTACTATTTGTTTAATAATTAACTTAATTACTTAATTATTATTATACTTAAGGTTATTATTAATTGAAATTCATATTTTAATAATTAACTTAACCATTTTATCTTCCAGGAAGAGGAGGTTTACTACTTGTTTAATTCTAAGAGGGTTATTATTATTATTATTATTATTATTATTATTATTATTATTATTATTGTTATTATTATTATTATTACTATTATTATTATTATTATTAATATGGTTATTATCTCCATTCCTATTATTAATTATTAGGTCCGAAATTATTGATTCCCAAATTTAATTATTAATTATTTTACTATGACTAATTACTTACTTATTATTATTATGATAATATTTATGCCTGTTTCTAAGCTTATGACCAAGATTATTAGGTTGCTGTATTGTATTAAGGATTGTGAGTATTAAATTACTAATGAGGTTATTATTATAACGGTAATTAGTGTATTGGATTATATGACATAAATTATTGATTATCTGCCAAGGTTGAATAGGTTAGTAAATCAAACTCATTTAAGTTATTGTTTTTTGGTTTGAAGCTGGGAGATTAATCTTCATTCTATTATTATTTTTTAGGTTGTATTTCTAATTGGTGAGTTTGATATGCATAATTATTTGGGACTCCAGAAAAAGTGGAAAAATGATTAAATGAATTCCAATCAAACTCTTTTCCTATATCTGGTGAGATAAGATTTGCTTCTTTTTATGTTTATTTGGAGTCTATACTAAATTACCTATTATTTCTTTGAATTCCTTATTATTAGGTAGAATGAAATTGTTTCATATCATCCTTTATCTGCTAACCTTGAGTCCCATTTTCACTAAAAAATGTGTTAGTTTTTCCAACTCTAAAAGGTACTCCACTCATAAGACATTAGGTATATCTAGTTTTTGGATCGGCCTGACCCTACTTTACCCAAGTTCTCCTTACATACTTTTCCTAAACAAACAGTTTAATTTCTTCTGGAGTGGCAGAAGGTTGGATCTTATTATTTTTTTGTAATCTGCTTTCCCAATACCTAGTTTTATTCATAATTAACTTACTCATTCTAATCGTTTCCCAAAGCATCCATCATATCAACGTTTTCTTAAGTCCAACAATCTAATTTAGTGGATCTTACTCTAGTTATATTTTATCCTAAGGCTCTATGTTAACCTAAGCAAATTTCTTTTATTGAAATACCTGAGCAATTATAGCACACAAAAACTCCAAAATCAAGAGATGCCCAAGTAGGTGATTTTGATGTGCAATCTGCACAAGTCAAGTTACATTACTTTTTAAGTATTTTTAAGAAAGCTGCTTCTTATTATTTTGTTGACAGTACTCCCTAGTGACTCATAAATTAATTATAAAATTATTTTGATTAAAATAATATTCTTGTATTCTATGATTGCCACCTATATAAATTAATTATAAGTATTCTTTGTGAAATCATTCCAAAATATTATTATTCCTATTTTCGAATTTTCTTAACAAATTTTGATCAATGAAATTGACAAGAAATTTATGAAAAGATTAATTCCAAAATTACTATAAAAAAATCATCATATCATTTTATAAATAACATCTTTCTTATTGTATTTTCTGTATAATTATAAGATCATTTTCCATATTTGGCCTAGAACTCTATATTTTGAGTTTATCAAATCTGTTTTCATTCTTCTTTATGGTTGTTGTGACAAAGAGAAGAATGTAATTAAATATTCAGATTTAGGATTGTTCTTTTGTGTGTAATCTAATCAAAGTTAAAAGAGGATTAACCATATTATATTTGACTTAAAATATAACCTTGTCTTTGAAGATTGTTATAGACCAAGAGATGTTTCCAAAAATTTGTCTTTGAGATAGAATATATTTCATATTATTTCTACAAAGTGTGACCAAGTTTATTTTTATAGATTTTAGGGTTATTTGAGAAGGTTCCATCTCAAAAGTTTCAATTAATTATAAATGCAAGAGGTTTTTGCGCTCTGAATTCGATTTGGATTCATCCATTAAAAAATGAATTGTATATACAAAACCAATTATGTAATGAAGTAATAAAAATTGATTGGAGATTCAAGTTCAGTTAAATATGAATTAATAATTGGGTATTGTTAAGTTATCTAATTAAAGAAATTTATTTGTTTTTAAAAATAAATAAATATATTAATGAATATTTAATTCCGCCAAATAAATGCGCGTAACATTAATAATTTATTTTTTATCTAATTTTTTTATGACTACTTTTGACGGAGAAAAAATATACTATACAAATCAGAAATTTACAACAGACGAGTATCTAATGATTTTTAATATTTAATAGGGAATTTAATCATGAATCAACAATTACTGATGCAGGGAAAAGAATTTTAAAGTTTTTAAAGGAATTTCATTTCCAAGACAAATTTATATATAGGGATCAACTAAAAGAAAACGTTGCTAATAATGAATACATTTTGAGAGTCGAAATAAATGATATTGAAAATTCTGATAAGGAATTATATTCTTTTCTTTTGGATCGCCCACAAGACATACAAGAGACTTTTGAAGATAAAATAAAAGAAGTAATCAATTAATGTTAAAATTAAGTTATATTGTTAAGAAAAAATGATAAATAAGAGTGATTGTACTGATTTTTAATTGCAATTAATTTCATAATAAAATCCAGATTTACTTCGTAATTTAACTGCATAATAAATTGGGAAATTAGTCACCATTAAATGCATTATCTCAGCTTCTAAATCAATAAAAGTGAAGGCAAAGAAATTATTGATAAGATGCAGAGAATGTCAAGACGAATAAATCATAAATCTTGGATACGGACCAAAGCCTGTCAATTTATCAAGATATTGTTTAGGAAAGGCTTAACAAAAGGGTGCTTAGACAGATGCATAATGTCCAACTGATCCTTATGTGATAATCCCAGAGGAATGCCAATATATTGATTAGTAAACTTTAAGAATCCAAGAGCTTTCTGAAGCAATACCAACAGGAGAAGTTCCAAGAAATTTTATGGTATATTGTGATCGATATTTGGTCAACAAATTAATTCCTGGACAAAGAGTGATAATCACAGGAGTTTATTAAGTTCCTCCAAAAGGATCAGCAACTATAAAAAGTAATGCCATTGATGCTGAATTACTTTTACCATATATTCATGTATTTGGAGTACAAACCAATAAAGTGAATATTAAATAAGGATTATCTGAGGCTTAAAGACAAGAATTCAAATCTTTGAGTAGAAATTAAGATGTCTACAAAATTATTACCAATTCAATAGCACCAGCCATTTATGGTCATGAAGATATTAAATTGGCAATTGCTTGTTTACTCTTTGGAGGAACATCCAAAAATCTTCCAGATAGTATGAAATTGAGAGGAGATATCAATGTTTTATTGATTGGTGATCCTAGTACAGCGAAATCTTAATTATTGAAATTTGTTGAAAGAGCTGCAGATATTAGTGTTTACACAAGTGGTAAGGGAAGTAGTGCAGCTGGTCTTACTGCTACAATTACATATTAACACAATACATCATAATTTACTTTAGAAGCAGGGGCTTTGGTATTAGCAAGTGGAGGAGTTTGTTGCATAGATGAGTTTGATAAAATGAGATCTGAAGATAGAGTTGCTATGCATGAGGCAATGGAGTAATAAACTATTTCTATTGCTAAAGCTGGTATTACAACAAGATTAAATGCCAAATGTTCAATTTTGGCTGCTGCTAATCCTATATTTGGTAGATATCAAGAGAATAAATCTATATAAGAACAAATTGAATTACAAACCACTATCTTATCTCGTTTTGACAATATCTTTATTATTAGAGATGTGAGATCCATTGAAAATGATTAAAGGTTAGCTAATCATATAATTTCTCTTCATACAGGATAATTCGCTGATTAAGAAGGAATGTAGATAGAATAGGATGGTAATAATGCTTTGGATCTAATGAAATTAAAACAATACATTAAATATGCAAAATCTACTGTTAAACCTTTGCTTACAGAATAAGCAGCCTAAATGATTCAGAATCTATATGTTGATGATAGATAAAAAAGTTAACAACCTCATCATTCAAAAAGTGGAGGAAAATCACATATACCTATTACAGTTAGATAATTGGAAGCAATTATTAGAATTAGTGAATCGTTAGCTAAAATGCAATTACAAGAGCATGTCAAAGAAGAGCACGTCAAAGAAGCACATAGATTATTCTAAACTTCTACAATGACAGCTGTTTCATTAGGATCTAAGTATATTCTTATTTTACAATTTTAGAGAATTTGGCCTTGATTTATCTAATGACATAAAATAATTAGTTGCTAAAATTGAGGAATCTATTCTCAGAAGAATAAGCATAGGATCCAAAATTCCAGCAACCAGATTGATTTAAGAATTATCTGATAGATTCAATAATTAAAGGGCTGTAGAGTTTGCCATACATAATTTAATTTAGACTGAATAACTTTAATAAGTAGAAATGAAGAAAATGTTAATTAGGAAAAAGTGATTTCTATAGTTTTTTGTGTAATTTTACGCTTTATGTTTTTATTAGAAAATTTTCAGTTTAATATGAAAACAAATAATTAAAAAAAAGATAAAATTATTTAGATCTTCCAAATAAAATTCTAATACTTAATTTAGATACAATATATTTCTAAATAATGAAGTATATTAAAAAGGTAAATCCAGTTGAAGATTTTAAATTAATAAAATATACACTCTTTTTTTGATTAGCTCATAAAACCGATGGTCAAGAATAAATTTTGTAGCTCTAAAGACGAATTTCAATATCTTATATTGTTGTTTTTATTGCTTATTGTTGTTCTCTTTTGAAATAAATGAATTGAAGTGCGTCTAATACTTAGAGTTATAAAGATCAAGGAATGAAAATGTTAAGTAAAACTAAAGAATAATAATTAAATAATTGAATATTTATTTTCATTTAGTATTAAATAATGGATAGAGAGTAATATTATTTTAAAATCTTTGGAGATATATTAATTTGCAATTACTAATCTCAAAATTTTTCAAAAAGAAATTAAATTCTCTGTGTTGATGAAATTTCATTTTAGCCAATGTTAATTGATAATTAGCAATAAATGGGAAAATAATCAATAAAAAAGAATAATATTAATGTACTTTATTACGATAGATATAACAAGCAAAAAATATTTCATCCCCTAATATCAACACTCTTTGAAATGATTCTTAACTTTCTCATAATTTCTTAATCAAAAAACATCTTTACCTCTGTTATAATTTATCCAAAATATTGATTATTTCATTTGGAGTTATTATTTTAAAAAGATCAATCTATGAAAATTAATTGATTAAGAAATGCAAATAAAAAATGGCACACCTTTTTAATTTAGTTTGATCATTTTTATGCCAAAAAGAATGAAATAATAATATTAAAAACTTATCTAAATATTCAAAAAAAATAGAAGATTGTTTTTGACGAAAATAAAAATTATGAATGTAATCGCAAATATATGAAAGAGTTATAAAGATTAAATTATAAGCGATGTAACAAATTTACAGATATTAGATATGACAATATATAAAAAATTAATAAATGATTAGAAAAGATTATGATTTGCGATATAGAATAAGAGATATCTTGACAAAATTAAATATCTGGTGCTAAATTTAATCAAAATTTATCTGCAGATAACTTTGATTCAATGATTTGAAAGATTAACCGAATATAATTTGAAGACTATCAAAAATAATTTTGATGTCAATTTTATTAAATACACTAACTAATTTGATATGTTAGTATCAAAGAATTTGTAGATATAGTTATTTTATATATAATTACTAGCATAGGATGCAATGAGTTTATCATTCAATTATGTTTTGCTATTTTAAATATTTACAATAAGATGGATCAATTTATGTTTAATCTGCATAAATATAAAATTTAAGTGTAGTCATAAGATTTAATTATCTGGATTCTTTCTCTTAAATTATAAATATTCTATTGTAAGGACTAATTCTTTTAATAAATATGAGTTGACTATTGTAATTAAATCATCGTTCTGTTCAAATTCATTTTTTTAATTTATAAAGCATCTTTCAAAATTATTGATTTCATCATTTGTATTAAATGCAAAATTAAAATTAATCAAAAGTTGATTATTCTCTTTAGAAGAGCATAAATATTCCTATTTTGATTATTTGGATTATTTTGATTATTATTATTATTAAATTAAAGGATTTAAATTATATTCTTTAGATATTCTTAATAATATTATACTATTTGATTTTGAATAAGTTATAATTTGATTGAAAATATTTATTAATAATTATGTTAATTATTTAGTATTTATCTTCATTTAAACATTATCTTAATCTATTTTAAATAATAATTCAAATTATTTTTTTGATTTTTGACATTAATAAATAAAATATGGTTTTTAAAGACATTATAATAGTAGATAATGAACAATTATCTATTTCTTATAATAATTAATTGATTCTATTTTAGAAAAAAACATTAATTAATTCTTAGATTCATTAAGAATGTATTAAATACTTCCTTAGATTTTCTTTAAAGCTGAATTTTCATATTAATAAATTTCTAAATCAAATATTGATTTATATATCGATTGTAATTTTGAACCTACTAAAATGGAAAAATTGGTTGATAAATTATTCATTATTTAAATTTTCTTTTCATATTTTTCAAATTAAATATTATTACTATTTTCTTTAAAAATTATTATAAATAGAGTATTCAATCCATTTATTATTTTAACTTAAATGTCATTTTAACATTTATTTTAATCAATCATTTCATATTAATTTAATTCTTCAATATCATTACTTTTTGTTCGATATTTTTCAAATATTAAATCTTCTAAGGTTATTTATTTATTAGCGAATTTTTATACTTTTAAATTGCCAAGCATTTAATTACTTGTTAAATTTTTAATAAAATGATTTCTTAGAAATTCATTAAGTTTATCTTAATTATTTTCAATATTATAAATAGATTCAAACTTCTAATTTACAAAATCAAGCTCAAAATATGTCTTATCTTTATTAAAATTTAATATCAGAATTTTTTAGTTTGTAAATTCATACATCAAATTACTATTATATTATAAATATCAATTTTACCTTTGCTGCTTAATAATCACTCCTTATGAAAAATTTAATCTTGAATTATATTCATATATGTATGCATAAAAAATTTGTAAGCCAGTAGCTCCTACAGCAAGCAAGATATAATTGATATTGATGAATGAATATATTTTGAAAACTCCTAGTAGTATCCAAATAGAGGATAACAAAATAACCATTTTTATTCTCACACTTAAATAATTCAACATACATGACGAAAAAATTCCACTTATAAAACCATAAACATAATGAGGCCTAAAATATCTTAATAAAATACTATAATAGATTTTCGAGTGCCCCTATTATAAAGTATGTGTATTAAATAACATATAAAGAAGGAAAGATGTATTTAAAATAAGGAGAAATTTTTCGGCTAAAAATTAATGTTAAAAAATATAATGCTATCTGCACTGAGAGTGATATGATTAAGTAAGTTTCCCATTATTGTAATATTGATTTAAATAAGGCTACTAGCGTATTTATAATTGTGATTGACATCAACAATCTAAAATAAGTAAGTTTCTATTCTTAAGTATATTCCTAGTATTTTTCTTCCAAAGCTGTATTATCGAATTGGAGTGTCAAGAGGGAAAACGGTAAAATTTTCATTTTTTATTATTTATATTATTTCTCTCCAAATAAGATTGTAAATTTAAGTATTAAGAATAAGAAAGATACAAAAGAAATTTAATAATCAAATTTTGTATGAGTTTTCTCAGATTTAGAGTTTATATATTTACAAATGTTTACTTAATCTTTAAATAATCTATAAACCATAAATTTAATGAATTAAGGTTTTATTTAGAGAAATTACAATTATATTATAAATTTCTTCATTAAAAATAAATGAAAAAAATTAAATTTGAAAAATTTGACCAAGTTTAATTTAACTTATGACTAGTTTAAGAATATTATTATTACTAACCAAAAGTAAATTTATCATTAAATTTAAAGAAGAGTACTGAAAAAAATGAATATTAATGCCCTCCTAACATATTGATTTACAAATAATTTATGAATATAAATATACATTTTATTATCATGATATTTCAAATCTATTACTAATGTTTGATTTCTATGTTCTTTACTATTCTATTTTTTAGTGTCTTTTTAAAATCTTCGTCCCATGCTAATTTTATAGTGTATTATTTAATCTAATATCTAAATCCTTCTATTAATCACGATTTGTTTCATCTAGTTTAGGAAGTTATATGAAATCAGATGTATTAATTTTTTCTATTTTTTATTGCTGTGCTTCTTCAACTAATTATTTTTGCTACTAACTTTATTCCTTCATAGATTGGAATATTTAAGATCCCAATCCATCATAAAACACATTTAGTAATTTAAAAGGTGATTCACAATAAAATTGGGATTTTATTAATTCAACATTTTCATTTGTAAAATGATGCTCTACAATACTTTTATTTTGATTTTAGAATTTCTTAATATTAACAGAAATCTAAATAATTTTTAATGGTTCAATGTATAAATTAGGCTGTTATTCCTCAATCTATATTTATGTTGTATTCTATTATTCTTCCTGAATAATATTTACTGTTGGGATTTTCTCATCAAATTCCAAGAGTACTTTCAAGAATTACCATAGACTTTCTTTAATAATATCATGAATGTTTTTATCACCTCCTAATTAACTTTTTAGTTCTTAAATAGAAGTAGGTTTTGATTCAACAATTTTAAACAAAAAAGGATTTGGTAAAAAATATCTTGGATTTTAATCATATTTAATTCCTAATTCTTCTCTTAACTCTAATAATCTCACCATTAAATCAAAACTTTTTGCATCCATTCTCCTATCTTATTTATTAAGAATTGTTTGCAAAGATTAATCTTAATCTTACAAAGGTTTCTTATAAATTTTTAGAGCTGTCTCTTTACTACGTTTTAATACAATTTCAATATAATAATTTGGAACATTACCTAAATTTTCATTAGGTTTATTCAATTTTTTAAGATCTTACCTCATTCTATCGTAGATGTAAAGTAGATAATGGGTATCTATTTAAGCATATTTGATCATTTCATCAGATAATGGTCTTTAAGTCCAATCAGCTGTTTAATAAGTTTTATCAGTGGACTTTTTACAATATTCTGATAGTAAAAATTAAAACGAATTTTACATAAGTTATAATTCTTTAGATGCATGGAAAGTATCGAATAGATTTACAATATATAATCCAAAATCTCTTTATAACCATTAAACATCATTATCGGCTCCATGAAAAACCTTAATAATTTTAGGGTTTGTAAAAACAACACTCAACATATCTCCTACTTATTTCCATAAAGGAAATGGATCTATTATATAATCTTGAGTTCGTGTGCTTAATTAAATTAGGCATGTGATTCCCAAATATGAAATTTAATGATTATGCTCTAAATCTACAGCTATCTCACTAAAACCATTCTAATCTACTTCTTATTGTATTTTAAGGACAAGTTCCCCTAAATGATCTGGAGTATTAATCATAATGGGAGGTTCTAGATCTCTATATCTATTAATTTTAGATGGTATATCAAGAACAAAGTCTTGAGGTATCAATCTCATTATTTCTTCATAATAAGGATTAGCAAACTCATCTATTGCATATTTCTCAAAAAATTAAAATGGATTATTTTAAGCTTCTATTATTTTTTAATCTAATTCTGTTTAAGCATAATGTTTATATTTTAAAACAGGAATAAAAGGTAATTTATTAAGTTAAATTACATTAGCAAATCCATAAATATCTTTAGGTTTAAGTTAGTTTGTTTTTTAAACTTGGGGTTGTTTTGGAGCAACACTTAGTTTATTCATTTTGTCATATTGAATGGCTGCATTTTCTAAAAATTAATCTAATGTTTCTTCTATTTACTATATACTTATGAGAGAATACTTTAAATGGTATAGTAGTTGAATTTGTTTAAACATCTCCAACTAAAGATCGCAGTCCATTAATGACTGAAATAAAGGTTTTGTTGGTTTCAGAAATAAATTTTTTGTTTCCCGGTTGTTTTTCTAAGAATTTTAGTTCATCCTTCTTGGGTAGTTGATTGATTAATGCAACCACTTATTTTGCATGAGTTTACATATTATAATTAAATTGTGATTATAATAATTTTACAACACTAATAATAATTTTATTATAATATGAAAGAACAAAAATGTATTTAATAATTTTCAGAATTAAGTGAAATTCTATATAGATGTTATATTTTCTTTACTCAAATATTTATTTATATTTTTTAACAAAATTCTGTATGGCTTATGATATTTGATTTAAAAATACTTTAATTAGTCTTCAATAGCTTTCTTAATATTTCTATATAACTTCTGGATTTCTTATAAAGAAATAAATATGGTAATAATAAAAAAGTAGCAATTTTAATTATCACCAGGTTTATTACTGCTATTAAATGTAAGATTAAATATCTTACTTTATGATTATTTAGTTAATATTTCAAAATAGAAGACCTAAAAACTCTACTAGAAAAAATAAACATATTATAAATAAAATATTGGCTATTTAATAAATGCTAAGAATATCAGCCAATTAAGCTTTTTGTTAGGTTTACAGGATTGTAATATCTGCCTCTAACTTCCTATTCTCTCAAAAAAGCAGTTCTTTGAGAGTTTACATTTTTTTGAGAACTTTCTCCAAATATTCTACTTTTAGTATCTATATTTTATTCTATCATTTTTCTCTTCTTCCATTAATCATGCAACTCAAAATTTTTGGAGGGGAAACTACTTTTTGCTAATAAAGGATCTGATTATTTAGAACTGAATGGTTAATGAGCTATATTCTAAAATTCAATGGCAGGATTACTAGCATTAAATTTTTCAAGTTCTATTTAAATGATTTTGATATTTACATTTATATCTCTTTAATGTGTTCCTCACACTTTGCTATTCTTATCCTCTTAATTTGGCATTTTCTTCTTTATATAATTCAGTTTTATCATTTAATGGATTATCTAATGCATATAATCCACTTTTAAAACATTGTTTAGCCTTTTTGAATGCTCGATTTACATCTTGAAATTCTGATCTCCATTACTTAAATTTTTATTGATTTTCTTTTGCAACTAACATCTCTTAAAATTATTCTTTAGGTTTTTTCAATTTTGTCTCTGTAGCATAATTTAGTTTAGATTCATCAAATGTTTTATTAGGTATAGATAGGAGTTTCTTTTGTAAAAATTGGGTTCCATTTTATAGAGTTGGATGATCACTTATTAAATGGTTGATTGTATATTGATGTAGATAATCCACATGATCATCAGAATTTCGAGGTTATTAACTCCTGAAAAAAAAACTTTAGTTTTTCATGTTAGTTTAGATTGGTTCATTATTTATGAGAGAGTTTCCATCAATAGAAGCAAATTAGCTTTTTTGAAGAAAAGTTCCTAAATGTTTGGCATCCCATGTATTACCAAACAATTTCGATGAACCATCTAAGGCATATGGAGTTGAACTTAGAAATGATGGTCAATATACCTTATTTAAGATTTTGTTTATTCATTTGGAACAGTTTTATGGATAAATGTTGAGAGTTTCATTTAAGTTTACTAACAAGATTCTCCTTCTCTTTTAATGAAATCACGAAAATTATTTTTTCCTCTATCACGAACTTTTTCTTTTTGTCTAAATAGCATCGAGATAAATTAATATATATTAATATTTATTATTATTTAATATTCCTCAATAATTATCATCGGCTTCACCTTGATTATTAGCTTCTGGTTGTTATTAATTATCTTATTGCCCTTCATTTTACTAATCATTTTATTGTTCAACCTAATCATTTACATTATTTGATTCTTATTGTTCCTATTACTATAAAATAACCTCTTATTATTATTATTATTCTTCTGATTATTCTTATTATTATTATTACTCATATTCTTATTATTATTCTTATTATTACTACTCTTCTAATTTTAAATATTATTATTATTACTCATATTCATTTTATTATTCCTATTATTACTACTCCTCTTATTTTAATTATTATTATTATTATTACTCATATTCTTATTATTATTCTTATTATTGCTACTCCTCTTATTTTAAATATTATTATTATTACTCATATTCATTTTATTATTCTTATTAATAATTCTATTGGGTTTATTAAGAATCTTCTTAATTATTTTCTTGTAATTGATTTTGATTCTGAATAATTTATTCTTACTTTTCCTGAGTATTTTCTTATGATGTAATATATTATGATTCTGCCTTTCTAATTCCTTCTGAGTTCTATTACTCTCTAATTTGTTATGTGGATTATTCTATTGTTTTTCTGACTCTTTATTTGTCGAAAACACTTTTTTTATCAGATACAGATGTGAAGACTTATTCTGTGATGATTTCAGCCTATCCTGGAACTTTCTCTATAACTTCCTCCCTTTTCAAACTAGGCCTGAATTGAGGTTCATTTGTACTTTGAACTTTTTAGTTCATTTAGGCAATCCTATCTTTTACTGATTACACCATTATAGTTTCTTAGACAACTTCTACAAAACAATATAAAAATGAGTAATACCAGCAACTGAAGTGACTTTTGTTTATTGCTGAGTCTATTAAACAGATTTTATTGGTTGTGATTTTGGTTGATAGGCAATTTAGCCTGCTGTGTCAAGTTTATGATATTTTTTCTCTATTTTACAATTGCCACATTATTGAAATTATCCAACAAGGGCTAATATGAAGTTGCTACAGGCTTTGGCTCTTAAATCATCTTCTTCCACTTATTTTTATGCAGCTATCTATTAAAGTTTGTCTTATTAGAATTTTGCTATAGATAATAGAAATAACAATATACCAGCATTGTTGTTGCTTGCTTTTTAGACATACTCAATGTTGTTACTTTCAAAGTCAAGGCGATGAAACTTTTTTTCTCTTCCACAATTTCTACACTCTTAAAAACCTCCTGTCAAGGATAATGTAAAATTGGAACATACATTCATTTTTTATGAAATATATATGTAATAATGATTTAGATAATAATATTAGATAAAAAGTATAGTTCTTAATTTAGATAATGAATTTAAAGATAGAATATAATTTTATAGAAGTTCTTGATTGGTAATGAGAAGAGTAATTGACATTCTTAGAGAATTGATTTAAATTGATAATTGAACAAGAGAATTAGATAATTTATATAATATAAAAACGGATTTTATGAAGATAGCAGTTCTGATAGCGATATTATCAATTGCGTTCTGTTATAGAACACCATAATTTGAGGCAGCACAACAGGTCATAGTGTAATATGCAGCTGGTCACATATTGGAAGCCCAAGCAGGAGTTCCAAGATAAGTGGTTGTGGATGTAAAATTCAAGAAAGCATTCGAAGTTCCTCCTTAAGTGTTTATTTCAGCATAATTACTTGATTGGAGTGTAGGTTTACCTCATGGATTTATGGAAAAAGTTAGCGATATCACAACAACTGGTAATAATATGAAATTATCATTCCAAAGGATTTAAATTGAGTGGAGTTGCAGTTGGTCCCTCACCTCTTTATTCCTTATTTGTTGATTGGTATGCAATTTACGATCCCAGAATTTAAGTAGTCACATTTGAATCTACAGATGTCAAAGAATTAAAAACTGGATCAGGTGAAAGAAAAGTATAATACACAATTGAACATAATCTAAAAGATGCAACAAATGCTATTGTAGGTTTGATTGGTTGTAAACACTTATTAACAAATCCAATAGTTGAAGTCAAAGTAAAGAGTCTTTTGCATTTTAGGTTGAATAAGTAACACCAAAATCTGTCATTGTTTCTGTGAGAACATATTGGCAAGCATAATTGGAATTTATAAAGTTCAATGTTCTTTTGGGTACTGATCAATCCTTATGGGTGTCACCTGCATATGTCTTTTATAATGATCCTGCATCAAGTCATCCATTTGTCAAAAGAGCACCAAGTGCAGCTGAAGTCTAATAAACTATTGAATTACCAAAAGTATGGTAAAGTGGTCCACGAGTTCCTATTGTTACAATCAGAGGTTATGATGTTGAAAGAGCTAGAAATATGAGATTATAATATAATAAAGTAGTGCTTGAATCAAAGTTGTAATACAATTTAGTAACATGTACTTTATTAATATTATTTATTTAGGGTGGGATACTTAAATATATGGAGTTTTCCATTAAGCTGCTATTTTAGTTGCTGATACCACTTTCAAAATTTTTGATCCTGATTGTGCTGAGCTCTTCTCTGAATGTAATTTCAAAGGAGATTCAGTTACTGTTTGTGATAGAATTCCAGATTTACCAGGATATGGATGGTCTAAACCAATCAGATCATTAACAGTCCCAGTATCAAGAAGATTATATCTTTTTAATAAAGAAAAGTATGAAGGTCAGAAAACTTCTTTCATTGCAAATTAATAATGTATGGAATCTATAACCTTTTCATTTGCATAACTCCAATCATTTGAAGAAGAAGATCATCCAGTTCTTGCAAGTTAATGAATTTAATATTAATACAATCAATGAATAACATATATTAATTAATTTATTTAATTAATAAATGTTTGTACCTCATAAACCTTGGTATTTTGAATAATACATTGATTTCTATGATTAAGATGGTACACTTCTAGGATTCGAAATTGAGGATCAGGTCTATTATTATGATGATCATGGAGGATGGGCTGATTAATAAGGCTGTTATTATAATTCCAAATGTGAACCTGATGGTTGGTTATTACCTGATGGAAAAGAGGAAGTTCTGCATTACGACTAAAATAAGAAGTTTATCAGATCATACAGACTTTAAGATTTAGACTGGTTGAATCAATAAGATCTATAAAGAAAAAGAAGATAATCAGCTATAAAATAGATATAAATTTTAGAGTAATTGGGTTGGGATTTAACTAAAATTACAATTTGATAAAATTATATAATTATTTTTCACCTTATTCATAAGACTCAATTTTATTCTTTAATAAAATAAAATAAAGATTAATTCTATTGCACATTTATTAGAATCTCACAAAACTATTAAACTTGAAAGAATTTTTGTCAATAAAAATAGAACTACAAGTTGGGAAAATTTGAATAGGCTCTAGGAATTAAATTTATTTTATAGAAATGATAAAATTTAGTACAATATCAATTTCCTAAAATTTTTGTGTTTAATGTAAAAATTTCATTAATTTAATAATAATTTAAATTAATAAAAGCAATTATAATGAAAGAACCACAAGAAAGACAGACAAGATTTTATTCTAAAGCAGAACAATGTGGAATATGTTATAATGCAATAGAATAATAAGTAATTTGAGTTAACTATTTTTAGGGACACCTTGATAGTTGTAATCACTCATTTTGTTTAGTTTGCATTCAAAAATGGTCTAATGTAAAGAATTCATTAAATGTAGATTGAGAATACTTGTCCACTTTGTAAATAGAAATTCAAATAGATTGAATAAAAATGGAAAAGAGTATTTATTATATTTAAATAGGTAAATTATAAAAGCCATAAGATATCTAAATAAAAATGTAAGGAGAATAAGTAAATCATCAATATTATCACTAGAATTTTTGTTAAGGATAAGAGTCAATCTCAAAAAGAAGAATATTTTAATGTTTTACTTGAAATCTTGAATGAATTTATTTTGGCTGATAGTATTTATAAAATACATAACTTAGTTAATGAATGACGAAGCATAGATCTTTTTAAAATTTTGTATTTTATAATATAAATTTTTATATAATTATAACATCATATGGGATAATCATCATCAGCTTCTGGATCAATTACTTTAGCATTATCACCTTTCATAATGTGACTTATGACACTTTAATTATTGGTAATCTTTTCTTCATATTACTTTTTAAAATCTGGATAATGGTACAAAAGAATTTCCTCATAAATCATATCTAAAATAAAAGAATTTAGTACCTTTGAGTTATTCATTAGTAAACTCATACATTTCAAATTCAAACTCCATATTGGATACTGGAGATCTAGTTGGCTAATAAAATAAGATTGAATTGTATACCTCATCATTTGGATTATGCAATTCCTTTAAATAAGGATGCTTTAAGGCCTCAGCAGCAGTGATTCTTTTCTTATAATCAACTTCTAAAAGTTTTTCAAGAAGATCATATCCTTCAGGTGGTAATCCTTTAACAACTTTATCCCAAGGAACTCTTTCCAAAGATCCTAATTCTGAAACTAATTCAATAAGTTTAGATGAAACAAATGTATCTTAAACCTGCATTATCTTTGTTTTTGAAGGTGTTCCTAAAGTTTCAAAAATCATTTTAATTTGTTGCTTTGCTAAAATAAATGATTATCAATTACAATTTTATCCTCTCCACAATGTTTTACCTCTGACTATTTCTGCAAATATACATCCTACACTCCATATATCTACTGCTTAAGTATAAGTTTTAAGTCCTAATAATAATTCTGGAGCTCTGTAATATCTGGTTTCAACATAATCTGTCATAATATTTGGGTTTTGTTATTATGTTTTGGTTGTCTATAACAATGCTCTTGACAATCCAAAATCACAGACTTTCAGCATGCAATCTTATTTATTTAATAACAAATTTGTTGGTTTCTAAATTAATATTGATGTTATTACTAGATCTCTATGCAATATATTGGCAGAATGCATATATTTTAAGGCTCTTAGAATTTAATACAAAAACAATTTAAAGTGATCTTAATTCAATTTTGCATGCTCTTTATCAATTACCCGTTTTAAGTCAGTATCTAATAATTCTGTTACACAATATCTATTAATACATATAAGTCAAGTATTTACATATCATAAAAGTGTTTTCTGGATTTAGGTAACTATAGTGTGATTAAATTAACAATCTAAAGTCTTTTTATTACAAATTTACATTTTCATGTCTTAAGTTTCGTAAGATCTTTAACTCTCTTAATGTTCTTTTAGCATAAAAACGATGTTCAAACGTTCTTTCAATTTTTTTTATGGCCACCATTTTTTAATCTGTATTTGTTGCTTTTGTATCTTCACAACCAATCACTACACCATAAGCACCACTTCCAACTAAATTATGAGTAAAATATTACGCTGTTATGTTGGCTTGTATCTCTTTTCTATAATAAATTCAGATTCATCCACTTTAAACACATTTGCTGAGTATGCCTTTTAAGCATATTAATCGTAATTATAGCTGGTGTCCATTTATAAATTAATTTATATATATAATCTTAAAAGAAAAACTCTAACCAAAAACAATAATTAAAAATATTTTACTTAAGTTGCTTATTTCCATATTAACAGTTATTTTTCAATTGACAATATTTGTTTTTATTTTCAATTTTGTTCTATTGATTTAAGTATAAATAATTTTGGTTATCTCTGGGTTAAAGGGATTTTTATATATTTATAATTTCTATCTAGATGTGTTATTTACTTCTTATCATATATATTATGATATATTGTGTAATTATTTTCTTTTAAGTAATATGTATATCAATATAAAAAATAGTATATATTTTCAAAGAGGTAATTTTTTAGAATAGCTATTTGATTGAATTTTAAAATTAGGTTGGATAATTAAAATG
Source organism: Paramecium biaurelia (assembly GCA_000733385.1). Taxonomy (NCBI): domain Eukaryota; phylum Ciliophora; class Oligohymenophorea; order Peniculida; family Parameciidae; genus Paramecium; species Paramecium biaurelia. The sequence continues at coordinate 68,202 of JPFL01000246.1, forward strand.
AAAAATCAAATAACACCCATTAGGAAATGGAGAAAAAACAAAATAGAGGAAAAATTCGAATGGAAAACAGGAATTGATGAAAATTTAAATCAGAACAAGAAAAATTAATTATTATTATCATCTGATTTGAAGTCTTCAGATATCATAAAATAAATATAAATAAATCAAATATTAAATAATTTTAACATCTTAATATCAACTAAATATTATCCTCAATTTTTTATTCATTATTTTACTCACATTTAGGTTAAAGCGTACACTTAAAATTTTCAGAGTTGCTAAATAATATGATGTTTTATGGTTAATGTAAGGAGGTAATTTTATTGATTTTAAAAATCTATTTTAAAAGACAGCATTTAAGGGACCACTTAAAATAACATTGTAAGTATTGATAATGTAAAAAGATAATTATGATTCAATTTTTGTGTAAATTTCCTTTTCAATTCATTTTCATTTGAAATCTGTTAAAATCATGCTTAACAAAAATTTTAACTTTGGTTATATTATATATATTTTACATATTTAACAATGACAAAAACACATGCAATTTATAAATAGATTTACATAAAATATTTGAAAAAAATTACATTAAATTTGTCCATCCAAATACTAACTAGCAATATATTAAAAAGAACTTTATTTGAAATAAATATATAATTAATTTTTTCTCAATGAAAAATTTAAAACAAACAAAAATTATCTCTAATCAAAATTATTGGTTGGAAATTAAATTTCATTATTTCTTCTAACTTTATTTGCTTTTTAGATACTAAAATAATATGATATAATGTGGCTTTTATTGTTTTTATTAACTCAAAATGTTCATTATATTATTAAAATGCATAAGAAATTGTTATTTCCATTTAAAATATTATTATTTTATCAAATTAAAATGAAAACTTTACCATTTTCAAAATTGACTCTTCAATTTCATAATAACAAAGAAGCAACATAATATTAAGAATATATCCTATATTAAAGACTTGCGTATTTTAGAATCGCTTTAGGAGCAGCTCTTTTAAATAGTTTAGTATCTCTAATTTTTTCGATAATTCAATAATGGGAAGATTATATAGTCATATTAACTTCTCTACATGCTGTCTTTCATTTTTTAGGATTATTAGTAAGTAAAAAATGTTCACCTTATTTTGATTTAATATTTCCACTGATTTATATTGCCTACTTTGTCTCTGCTGGATTAATATCAATTTATAATATATCTCAGTATTGTTTATTCATTAAACTTAGGTAACAATATATATTTGGATACTTGAATGGAGTTTTATTGAGTAGTTTATTAAATTATTCAAGTTTGAGAGTCAAAATTTTTTTGTTAATTACATCAACTTGGATAATGTTTGGAGTGTTTGGAATATATAAATTAATAAATTTGAATTATATAGTGTACGCTATAGGAACCAATGCTCTTTAGATTTTCTCTTCATATATATATGAATATAATTCAAGATTAAATTTTTTATAAGGAATGATTATAAAATAACAAAAGTAAAATAAATATTAATATAAAATAGTAATATGATGTATGAATTTATAAATGAAAAAATTCTGATATTAAATTTTAACAAAGATAAGTCCTTTTTTTAGCTGGATTTTGTAAATTAGAAGTTTGAATCTATTTATAATATTGAAAATAATTAAGATAAACTTAATGAATTTCTAAGAAATCACTTTATTAAAAATTTAGCTTGTCATTAAATGCTTCGCAGTTTAAAAGTACAAAAATTCGATAATAAATAAATAACCTTAGAAGATTTATTATTTGAAAAATATCGAACAAAAAGTAATGATATTGAAGAATTAAATTAATATGAAATGATTGATTAAAATAAAGATTAAAATGACATTTAAGTTAAAATAATAAATGGATTGAATACTCTATTTATTATAATTTTTAAAGTAAAATAGTAATAATATTTAAATTGAAAATATGAAAGAAATTTAAATAATAAATAATTTATCAAACAATTTTCCATTTTAGTAGGTTCAAAATTACAATCGATATATAAATCAATATTTGATTTAGAAATTTATTAATATGAAAATTCAGCTTTAAAGAAAATCTAAGGAAGTATTTAATACATTCTTAATGAATCTAAGAATTAATTAATGTTTTTTTCTTAAAATAGAATCAATTAATTATTATAAGAAATAGATGATTGTTCATTATCTACTATTATAATGTCTTTAAAACCATATTTTATTTATTAATGTCAAAAATCAAAAAAATAATTTGAATTATTATTTAAAATAGATTAAGATAATGTTTAAATGAAGATAAATACTAAATAATTAACATAATTATTAATAAATATTTTCAATCAAATTATAACTTATTCAAAATCAAATAGTATAATATTATTAAGAATATCTAAAGAATATAATTTAAATCCTTTAATTTAATAATAATAATAATCAAAAATAATCCAAATAATCAAAATAGGAATATTTATGCTCTTCTAAAGAGAATAATCAACTTTTGATTAATTTTAATTTTGCATTTAATAAAAATGATGAAATCAATAATTTTGAAAGATGCTTTATAAATTAAAAAAATGAATTTGAACAGAAAGATGATTTAATTACAATAGTCAACTCATATTTATTAAAATAAATTAGTCCTTACAATAGAATATTTATAATTTAAGAGAAAGAATCTAGATAATTAAATCTTATGACTACTCTTAAATTTTATATTTATGCTGATTAAACATAAATTGATCCATCTTATTGTAAATATTTAAAATAGAAAAACATAATTGAATGAATAAATGATAATATTAATGTTTAGAAATTGTATTAAATTTTATAATTAAGATTATTATCTAAACAATGTTTCATGTTAGTCCAAATAAATTTTATTTCTTTATTTCTTTGTAAATCAAGAGAAATGTATACAAGATATAAAATTTGAATAAGTAGGAGAATATTTAAATGATGTCAATAAATTAATTTAATTAAATAAATTCACAATGCCTATTACGAGTAAATTGTACATAATATTTATAGATGATATCTATCAGGAGTTGCTTGACTTTGAAGAAAGATACCATAAAGGATCAGAGAAATATGATGTTATATAAAAGTTGATTGATTTGTATGCTTTGTTAATCGAACATTATGACAGTATTTAAGTAATAATTGAATGAATGTAGGATCCAGTTGGATATTATTTTAATGAGAAACTCCAATCATTGTTTGCTTGTCAAAGAGCCCTGAAGAGTATTCGTAAAACCAATTAAGACTTACCCCCATCTATGCCAAGTCATACACAAAGTTTAATTGTATAAGAGACTAATAATATTCAGAACAGTTAAGAAAGTGCAAAAGCAAAGGTATCGAAATGATCTTATAATAAAGTAAACTATATGTGTTGAACACAAAAAGAGAGAGCGTTAGACAAAAGCAAAGATTGCAATGGAAATACAAGATAAGATTGAGTGTAGCCAAAATGATTTGTTACATCTAATAAGTGGATATTAAAAAGCATCTGATTAAACATAAAAAGTAATAGAGGAGGATCTTAAGAGATAAGATGAATTGTTTATGTAGAGAAAACTTAAAAGAGAAAGTATAATTCCATATTGATAAAAGAAACAAATTTAATGAGAAAATCCAGTAGAATGTGTTCAACCAAATGTAGTACAGAAAGATTAGATCTATTTGAAAGTTGTATTGAATTTTCAAGTGGAGGAGTGGATTAGATTTAAGAAATTAATAATGCTAGATTGATGTTACTTCTTAAAGAATAATCTGGTAAAATCAGTTCAGAAAAGACAAACCCTATAGCACCAGAATAAGTAGAGGAAGTATAACCTTTTGAAGAAATTTAAATAGAAGAAATGGATGAAACAGAAAATATTATACCACCTAGAAGATAAATAAGAGAATCATCTTCGGAAGATATTACAGATTCTCCACCTCAACCAAGACGAAAAATTTAATAATTTGGTATGATTGATAATAATGGTGATATGTTGTTAATTGAAGATGAATAGAACTTAATAAGTGATTTAAATATTGAAATAAATTGAATTAGATGGCTTTTTGAATTAATATATTTGCATTATGATAATTAATTATCAATTATCTTTTATATAATGATAATTATAATAAAGATTATTATTAGATAAATCAATTATTTCTATTACCTTCATATAATTATTTTAGAAGTTTATAATAATTATAAAAATATTCCAATTAAATAATACAAAATATAGAATTATACTTTTAAGATCTTCAATTTTTGCATAGAATTAATCGCAATTATCTCTTGCAACTGTTTTTTAGAATAATTAATATTATTATATATAATAATGTATTCTTATGAATATTTTGGTCTTCATTTAAATACCTTAGAATTTGGATTGAATAGTTAATCATCTAATCTTATAAAATCACAATCTTTTTATATTATTAATTAATTAAACTCAATTTTGCAATGTCAACAGAGGAACCTGAAGCGTAGGGATGTGAATTATTAGGAGGATTTGGAATACTAGTATAATCTATTCTGGGATTCCTTTGCTTTTTAGTCCTTGTCTGTAATTAATACATTTTAATTTTAATAGTCAAGAGGCATATTGAGAAACCAAAAAGAGTTTGGAAAATATTTTTAATGGTAATTACAAAATACATAACATAGGATACTGCTAAATAGTTTGTAAGTGCTATTGTGCAGCATTTCTTAAATATTGGATTAGCTTTATTATTGAGTGCTGCAGATAGTGGAGATTAATGTTAATGGTATATAATCTTCTTAAGGTAGGTATTTTATTACATACATGTTGGATTGCACAATTGGTATGTTAATTAATTGTTTATTGATCACTTTCTTTGAAAAACTATTTCAAAAGTTAGGTTAGACTGTATATATTTGAGTAATTTTGATAGCAATTTTAAACAGGCAATTATTATACGATATCATATCCACAAATAACAACTTATTCTATAAGTTCTGATGATTTGAGTTAAGCCAAAAAAGCTAAACCTAAAGTTGAGGTTGCTTATGGAGTGTATGTATTTTAATTAACATTGTGGATTTTAATCGTTGTTGTAGTAATTTATCACTCAATAAACAAGAGCAAAATTATCCTTTATTTTTTGTAATTAATCTTGGGAGAATATTTATTGACAGCAGTATCATGGATGTTTTAACCTATAAACTAATATCCAGAACTTGAGCTTATAATTGTACTAGTCATCATACCTTTAATATTTAATGCTCTTTGCGTATCAAAACAGGTTATTATAGTTTTGGGTACAAGATTCATTTCTCAAGAAAAGCAAATTTAAGAAAAAAGAAAAAACTATAGTCTTAGATGCATTATATGAGAAAACTGACTAACCAGTTGAAGTAGAAATCATAGATGGAGATGACAGTTGTAGACCTTCAATAACAGGAATTGAGTTACAACCCTAGTAGATAAATAATGATTTAGTAATCACAGAAACTAAATCTGATATTGAATAACAAATTAATTCATCTAATGAAGTTTGATGAAGAGAGCGACTTTTTTTTATATGTTTTTTTAATCACACTGTTATAGATTCAATAATTTTATTTCTTAAATATTTAAATCATTTGCATTCCCAAATTAGTATTAATATTTCAAATTACAGCTGTATTTTTGACTCAGCTCAAATAATATAAATTTATCAAATGAAATTATTTAGGATTTAATCTATAAATTAAACATTAAGAAAAACTGTAAATTAAAAGATGTTTATTGAAATTTCAATTAAAAACTATTTAAATTATACCAATATATCAAACTTCTGCTTTTCTCTTCATTTCATGCTTAATTAAGTTCATAAAGTACTCTTTCAGCAATATATCTTTAGACAGATGGAGTTTAATTATGTTTATCAGGATGAACAATCAATAAAGCTTAACGATACTTTAACTAACAATTTATTTATATTAAGTACTTTAACTTTGATATCAGTCATCAAATCACCTATTGAACATTACCAACCAGTTCCTTCCCATAAAACATCTGTTAATGAAGAAAGAGCAATCTTAAAATATTTCTTACATTATTTTTTTAAGCCTATTTTAATATTTTTTGTTCTACATCCTCTTTTGCTTTTTATCTTAAAACATTATAATTAGCATCCTCTTACCAAATCTTGTGTAAACCTCCTGTTGCTTATACTACTCTCAAATTAACTATTTATTTATTTCTTAACCCTTCATATTAATTATTAGGTTATTGTTATGAAATTGATTAAGTTGAACCATCAAATTAAAATAGATCTTCTCCATCTTTCCTTTACTATGATTATTCAACAGGAATTTTCTAGGTTCTTAAATCTTCTACTTTTTAATTTTAACACACAATTTCAACCATTATTTTGGCAATTCTACAATATCAAAGATCTTTAAGAGTTAATATTTAAAAAAATACTGTATCATTAATAACTGAAACTTTAGTATTTGGATTAGAGATATCATACCAAGCATATCTATTAATTAATTTAATGGATTACAATTTTGGTTCAATATCTTAAACAAATATCTTAAATCGAATATAATGAGTAGTAAACTTAAAAGGGAATTGTTATATTATATTTTTTACTATCAACTACAATAAAGTTAAATATTTTTTATACTACTTCTCATTAGAAAAAGAACATAAATTATGTTTTGGGTTCATTTTGAAAAAAATATCCAATAGGAACCTATTTCATTAATTTATATAATATAATTGTTATTCATAAATTCACTAATAGTGATTCATCAACTTATCTATACTTAGATAGAATAAAAATTAAGTCATTTTCATAGATCTATTATTTTTTAAAGAATCTGTCAAGTAATAATATAAAAACAATCCTACTATTCAATTAGTAAATTATACAAAAATAATAAAACCTAACATCTATTTTAATGTTATATGAATTAAATTGAATAAATCAACCACTGGTGTATTTGGTGACTGCTTTTGTTCCTTCTGAAATGGCATGTCTGGCCAATTCTCCTGGAAGAAGCAATTTAACTGCTGTTTAGATTTCCCTTGAACTAAGTGTTCTTCTCTTATTGAATCTAACCAACTTGCTGGCTTCAAGAGCAATTCTATCAAAGATATCATTAATGAATGAGTTCATAATATTCATAGCTTTTCTTGAAACACCAATTTCTGGGTGAACTTATCTTAAAACCTTGTAAATATAAAGAGCGAATGTCTCTTATCGTCTTCTTGACTTTTTTTTTTCATCTGTTCCTTTCTTTGTCTTGACTGTTTTGACTGTCTTTTTAGCTGCGTCAGCCTTTGGTGATTTTGATGGTGCCATTTTAATTAATTTGAAAATAATATTTATAGGCCAATACTTAATGTACTTTTCTCGTAATTTGATTGGCTAATTAGGAATATTTCAAAAATACTCTCTAAAATAATCAACAAAGATATAAAGCATTACAATATAACTAATATTTGACTAAAAATAATCAATTTGTATAAGAGTAGAATAATACAAACAAAAAAGGAATATTTGAAGATGATATAAAAATTCATTAGATAATCAAATATAATAAAAGAAAAATAAAGTATTTCTTATAATACTACATTTACAACTAAATATATGTTTATGGAAACTATCTACATTAATCAAACAAATATTTTTTATATAGATAATAAGAAAAAAGTATTTTTTCTCAATATCTTTAAAATTTTCATATTAAAAGTACTATCTATAGATTTTTATCATTCAGGAAAGATTAACAAAATTATATGTTGAATTTATCAAATTTTTAAGTCTTTTTTTAAAAAATAATAATTAAAAATACACTAAAAAACTAGTCAAACAATATGGTACTACAAGAATTTGTATCAAAAGTGTTAAAGATTTTGGAAAGTATAGGAATTATTAATATGAATTTAAAATTATGAATCTAAATAATTACTAATATAAAATGCAATATTATGTATTCATAATGCTCTTGACGATTCCAAAGCTTTCTTAATTAATTTATTCATTGCAAAAACATCTAGACCTCCGAATTAAGCAATATATCTCCCTTTCTCAAACAAATAAACATATGGTAATGTAGTTGGTGCAAATTATTTGACTATTTGATAGCATCCTTCTTTTTCATGATCCACTACAAAGATGTTGATGACACCTGCTTATTAGTTTAATCTTTTTCTTTATTAATCTAATTCTTTTTTCATTTAGGTTACTAAATTTATACTTGGTTGACACCTAGATATAATATTATGATAAACCATTCTGCGGTAAATATTAAGATGGCAACTCTTTCTTCTACAAGAATGGATACTTTGAATTCATCTATATTTTGAAGTGGAATAATTTTTGAGTCCATTTAATAAATTAATTATTTACATACAATTTCATAATACACTTTTTTTACCAGCTGTGTTAATAAATGTTCTTAATTACCATTCTACTATGGCTTCCTTTTATCCAATTGTACCTAAGGTTATTTTATATGGTTTTAATTCAAATCTTGGACCTTATTCATTTAAATCAACTTGATTAAATGATTTCTAATATGTATGATGTCTAAATGAAATGACTCCATTTTCATTATGAAAAGTAAGAACTCTTTTACTATCTATTTTAGGAACTGGAAATAGATGCTTCAAAATAGTAGTGACCCTTTCTCCCAATTTAGTTGAGAAGTTATCAAAAATCAAATGAGGATATTATTCAGACAGTGGATCTAAGAATATAAAATGATAAATTACCTGCACGTACATCTAAATCATGACGTAAGACTGCATTTTTTACTCCAAAATACACAGTTGGACCTAAGGGCATATGGGATACTATTAACCCATCAGGTTCTCCTCTATGTTCATGAACAATTATAAGATCTGAGTAATTTTTTTGTTAACAATGAATTACAAGATCCTTGACTACTAAAGCACCTCTATTGACTCTAGTACAATTAGGAAATATTAATCCCATCTCTTTCATTAAAGTAACCAATCTAGATGATGGAGATCTACTTGTAGTCAATGCAATCTGAGGTTCTCTATAAAAACTCATAGCATATTCATCATCCATATGAGTTCTTGGCACTAATAAATAATGTTTTTTGATCAACCTATAGTATTATCATCTTATGCATTAATTTCTTTTCTGAGATTATCTTCATCTCTATAAAGGTCAGTTGGAAGATTTTTCCTTTCAATTTCAGCATTCAATAATCTCATTTTGTTATCATACTTCTGCTTTGCTCTTTTTTCATCCTCTATCCTCATGAGATACTCCTTTCTAAGTCTTACGTTCTTTCTGAGCATTAATTAAAATTATGAATAATGATAATTATAATACTTCGGTTATTTCTAAAAGCAAAACTTACAAAGACTACAGTTCAATAAAATAAAACTAAATTTCAAAATAGAACTTAAGCTTATGCTTTCTAAATCAATAATTTCCAATTTATCTAATGAAGAGAAACTAATTATTAATTTGATTCAAAAATACTTAAATCAAGAAGATCTTTGAGGAAGATTTATATAATTGAAACGATATAAGAAGAGATTTAATAATAGTAGAAAAAGTCTCTACTTTTTATTGTTAAATAATCAAATACTGACATTCAATTAATTATAATGATACAAAAAAAAATTCAAATCATAACTCAGAATTATAATTCTCTTCAGAATTTCTTTAATCATGATGTGCTGATTAATGTAGTTTACTAACTATAGGATTGCAGATTCTATTTAATTAAATTAGATTTTACTTTTATAATTCTGTTAACTCTTATTCATAATCTTCTCTTTAACTATTTTAGTTGTTGTTCATCCAATCCTAACTTTCTTTTAAAGCTTGTCTAATAGTCTCCTTGTCATCGTCTGATAATTAATTTGCTAGTTTTTCAGTGTCCTATACGATAATTAAATGAAAACTTACTTCAATTTAATTTGTCATTGAATATATGTAATTCTCTAAAGAGTTCCTTGCATCTATAATCTCTTTTGCAATCTTATCTTAAATTTCAAATGTTTTTGCATCTTCTAACATTTTTTCAATTTCTTCCTTTGACAATCTATCAGAATTATTTTGTATAAAAATATTTTTTTGTTATCCAGAATTCTTCTCTAAGGCTGTAACTTAGAGTATACCATTAGCATCAATTTCAAAAGTAACTTCAATTTAAGGAGTTCCTCTGGGACCTATTGGAATACCAGTTAAATCAAAAGTTCCTAATTTATGATTATCTTTAACAAGAGGTCTTTCTCCTTCATAAACAGATATTGTTACTGTTTATTGTTGATCTTAATAAGTTGTAAATATTTAAGATTTCTTATTAGGAATAGAGGAACCTTTTGGAATAATCTTTGTTAAAACTCCTCCTACAGTCTCTATACCTAAACTTAATGGAGTAGCATCAATCACAATAAAATCATTAATTTCTATAGATTCTCCACAAATAATGGCTCCTTAGATGGCAGCACCATAACACACAGCTTCATCTGGATTTATTCCAGTATTAACTTCCTTTCCATTAAAGAAATCTTTGACAATTTATCTAATTTTAGGTATTCTAGTCGAACCACCAACCAATACAATTTCGTTTATCTCTGTTTTTTTGAATTTAGAATCTTCCAAAGCTAATTACATTGGTCCAATAGTTTTTTTGAATAAATCATTATTCAATTCTTCAAATTTAGATCTTGTAAGAACTTCATAAAAATTCAATCCATCAACTAAATCTTCAATCTCAATTTTAGTATCATGAGTAGATGAGAGTGCTCTTTTAGCTTTCTCAACTTCTTTCTTTAATTTTTAAATAACTCTCTTATCTCCGCTAAGATCTTTATTATGTTTCTTCTTAATCACTTTTAAGAAATGATCTATCACTCTTTAATCAAAGTCTTCTCCACCTAAGTGAGTATCCCCAGATGTTGCTATCACTTCAAAGATTCCATTATCTATAGTCAAAATAGATACATCAAACGTTCCACCTCCTAAATCAAATACAAGAATGTTTTTCTCTCCATCCTTCTTATCAAGACCATAAGCAATAGCTGCTGCGGTTGGTTCATTTAAAACTCTTAATACATTTAAACCTGCTATTGTTCCAGCATCCTTAGTGGCTTATCTTTAGGCATCATTAAAATAGGCTGGAACAGTTACTACAGCATTCTCTACTTTCTTCCCTAAATAGGTTTCTGATATTTCTTTCATTTTCATCAAGATCATAGCTGAGATTTCTTCAGGAGAAAATATCTTAGAAGAGAACCCTTTAATATTCTAAACCCTAATATAAGGTTTACTATCTTTTTCTACTATTTCATAGGGCATAAACTTTTTATCATATTAGACAGTTGGATCTGTGTATCTAACTTTAAATTTTAAATATACTTTCTTCCTATCAATCTTTTTACATCATAAAGTGTTCTTGAAGGATTAAAGGTAGCCTGATTCTTGGCTGCTTCTCCTATTAATCGTTCTTCATCAGAGAATGCCACAACTGATGGAGTTATTCTGTTTCCTTAGTCATTTGGAATTATTTCAACAGTTCCTTTTTTAAAGATACCAACACAAGAATATGTGGTTCCTAAATCTATGCCTATAACTGGGCATCCTGTCTTATTAGTTGATGACTATGCCCATACAGCTAGTATAAGTAAAAGTGTAAAAATGGTTTTCATTATAAATGACGTGTGAATAAAATTAATTTCTTATTTCCAAAGATTTAAATTTTTATATTACATTTTTCGTATTATGTGTTTGCATATGGTTTAATCAAAAATTATTATTTAGATTTAAATTATTCTTAACAAAATGAATAAATTCTTATTCTATTCATAATTTAAAAAAGAATCTTTAAATTTAAAAATATAAAATTTAAATTTATTATATCATAATCTAATTCCTTATATATATATATCACAATTTTAATTGATTAAACTCTATGATGTATTTAAAATAATTCAATCATTTTTAAGGTATGTTCACTTATATAGAATAAATAAATGATATATTAAAATAATTAGAAATCAAGAAAATTTTATTTTATAAAAATAATTTTTCAATATTAAATATTAATTATTGAATGTTGATCATTCTTATACTTATTTTCTAAGCATTTGCAGACAAATTAATATTATCTTAAATTTTATGGAGACATGGGGCTCGTACTCCTCTTCATTGTAATTGGAAATGCGAAGAATTTAAGTAATAGGGAATGTTGAATGGATATTTGACACCCACTGGAATGAGATAACATTATGTTTTAGGATAATGGTTAAGAAAAAGATATATTGAAGACATAAAACTTTTAAGTTAGAATTACAATGAGGCAGAAATATATATTGAGAGCACAGATGTAAATAGAACAATAATGAGTGCATTGAGCAATCTTTAAGGCATGTATCCAATAGGAACAGGACCAAAAGTAAATCCAAATTTGAATGAATCCTATTTGCTTCCTCCCAATGATATAAATTTAGATGATTTAGGAAATGAAGCCATTCCAGGGTTAGTATAAGTAATTCCAGTTCATGTGAGAGAGAAGAAAGCAGATATATATCTAAGAGGATATGATGCTTTAGCTTGTCCAAGAAATGAAGAGATAATAAACAACAATGTTAATTCTAAATTATATCATGAAATCAATAACAAGTCTTAACCTTTAATATTGGATTTCGCATAACAACTAGGAATCAATGCATCTCTATTAGTATATATGAATATCATTTAGAATATTACAGATTTATATGAATATCAAGACACATTTGATTCTTGTGAATTCAATGGTTATTCCCTACCAAAACTAAAAGAAAGTACTAAATAATAGATGAAACTCCTTCAATACATGTATTTTGCTTTAGAGCATAACATAGATTTTGAGTAATTGATTCATACATATGTATATTAGTTAGGCTCGTCTTTTGGCCACACCATTTTTTACAAAAGTATTAGAGAATATGGAGAATGTGATAAACAATTCAATAAAACATAAATTTAGAATCTTTTCTGCACATGATACAACTGTTGAATTGATTTTAAATGCTCTTAATTTAACAACAGTTGAATGTTTAAAAGAAGTTTATTTCAAATAGGAAGTATAAAATAAAAATTGTATCTATACTTTTCCAGGTTATGCTAGCAATATTATATTTGAATTGTATAGAAAATAGGGAACATTAGATTAGTATTATGTTTAAGTGTTGTATAATGGTACATAAATGCCAATTTGTAATAATAAATACAAGTGTGATTATTAAGAATTCTTTTCCATTATTCAATACCAAAATGTAAAAAATTATGAAGATGAATGTTGGATAGTAATATTTGTATTCTATACTTTAGACTCCTTAAAGTGAAAAAGAAATACCTATTTGGTTGGTTGTGATAATTAGTGTATCTTTAACTTTGTTGATGGTCTTTTCTATTTGCATTATTTTTTTATTGATAAGAAAGAAAAGATTGGATTAATATGCAAAAGGAAATTAATAATTTGAAGCTTGAAATTATTAATAAAAATTTATACTAATTAATTAATTTCTTAGTGAAAAATTCACAAAATGAGGTGCAAAATATTCATAATAATAAAATTATGAGTTCTAATGTAAAATCAGAAACCCAGATAAAAATACTATCACCCCAAAACAATTTTATCTCCAGTCTATAGAATTTTAAATAGGATTCTCAAAGAAATACTGAATATGATAATGTTCAAATTGCTCATAGTATGAGTAATTCTGTAAATAATCTCACTCCTTTGAAATTGTAATAACCACCAAGAAAGACATCTGGAAATCAACTTTCAGTTTCTAGAACAGATAATATAATAATCTAATGTTAAATTTGTGAAAATATAGATGATATCAATCTAATTTAACCTTGTTAATGCGAAGTAATATAATAATCTTAAATTTCTAATTAGAACTTTTATCATTAAACTTGTTTTAAAAAGAAATTGTTAACAACAACTGGGCCATTTACAAGTGAAATAACTACATGTTCTATTTGTGGAATTTCATATAAAATTAGAAAAATAGAAGCTTATCAAAAACAGAATTTTGTATCCTTTTAATTGTTAAATTTTTTAGAGCAAAATAACAGAAATTGTCTCATTCTTAATTAGACTCATAATTACATTGGGAGGGTTGAGTGGTCTCTCATTTTGGTTTTATAAAGAAGTATAATAACCTGAAGAGATGTCTTCATTAGTAGCAATTATTGTGTTATTAATACTATTGTTTGTTCTTTATTTGGTTTATTTGATTTTGGAATTAGTTAGAGGGAATGTAGGAGTTGATTGGGAAATTCTTGATTAGAAATAGGATATTGATTTTATAATAAATCCTGATGAATTAAATTTGATTGAGAATAGATAGAAAGAATCAAGTAATAGTCAAAGACCACAAGTCATTTAGCATATTGCAAATATTTAATATCCTTAAATTTCTACATCAGAAATAATCTAATGATTAATAATTAATATTATGAATAATAATATTGAATTAAAGTCTTAAATTTAAATTCTCTAGTTTTTTGAGTATTAAAATTCAGTCTAAAGTGAGATCGAAAAATCCAAAAAGATCTTATAAGCTTTATTAGATTAAAAAAAGAAATTGTATAATGATAAAATCCTTAAACAAAAAGAGATTCAGATGCAACAATAACTACAAATTGATTAATACAAGAAAGTAATGGAGGAACAACAATAAAAGTTGAAATCAAAAGGTAATAAAGAGAATATATAAATCTAACTTGGTTAACTGATCTCATATCAATAAGATTAAAACCAGAAGATTGAATCACTTATTGAATAATCTAGCAATGAAAATTCAAATTATATAAAGTTATAAGAAAAACTAATTAGTATTAATTGTTCTTTGAATCTTTAGAATGTTAAAGTGATATTAATTAATTGAAGGAAGAAAGAGAGATGAAAGAAAAATTGATAACATAATTATAGTTAATAACAGGAGTTTATTTGGAATATGATTATCATCAAAAGATTCTTGATATCTAATTAGAATACAATTAAAATATTCATATTCAAATCAAATTGGAAGATAAATTAAGAAGTAAATAATTATAAAAATTATAAATTTAGTTCATACAATAAATCCTAAGAATGAGCATTTCTACTAATTAATTAAGGAATTTAATTAAGATAATTAATTGGATAAACTTATATAAAGAATTTAATAATTTAATTGATAGATTATATGTATATATATATATATAAATAATCAAAATAAATCTAATCCTTCTCCTTTTTTTCTCCAATAATTTCCTTTATATTTATAAATCATTTCATTTGTGCATGGTTCCTTAATCAATTCAAAAAATTATGGTGTATGTTTTTAACCAGCAATTTATATATCCTTTCTTCGCTATCTTTATTTCTATTCTAATCGATGCTTTTCATCAGCTGCTAAATCAATAAAACCATATTCTAATGCCAATTAATCAGGTCTTAATCTACAATCAGTGCAAGGGAGTTATTTAATTAAATCTATATTAAGTAGATTCAAATTTAAAGCAAATTTAGTAAAAAAGAAATAACTTTTATAATCTTGAGGTAAATCATATCTTTGCCAAACAACAACTTCTTATCCTGTTTAAACATTATGAGCAATCAATGAATCATTCCATTATCCTTTCAATTTATACTTTTCTTTACCATTACTATCATAAACAGTCCCAACCATTTTATTATTTTCAGATAGAGTTAATACTCCTTTATCATTAGTTGCATAATTATGAAAGATCATATCACCAATATGTTCAATATACATATTTCCAAAAATGATATTGTGTACTTTTGTAATGCATTTATTATATGAAATTTGATCATTAAATTGTTTTAGTTTAATGTATACATTACCTATAGGTTATACTTCCATAGTTCTAGGGGACATTTTAGTCTTTAAATCTGTTTACATCTACATTTCAAAATCATTTGATTCTGCATAACCAGCAGAGATAGGAGGATGATGAGAAACTTATTCACTTACAAATCTAAATTGTTTATTTTAGATTTCAAATGTCTCACCTAAAATAGGATTAAATGGCTTCTTATGTCTATCTATATTACTTGAGTAAGCACTAACTCCAAATCCCATAACATAACACATTCTAAGCCACTAATCTTATTCTTAATTAGCATCAATTAATGTTTGATAGTATTCTAAATTCTCAGCCAATCTTTATAGCATTGATAATGGTTCATTAAAATAGACAGGAACAGCAAACTTTGAAAGATCTTTACCTATTAAATCTTTAATTAAACTCCAAACTTTTAACTTCTCATTAGGATCTTAAGTTCTAGGTAAAGCAATTCTTAATTACTAATTTGTGAATTATATTTTTTAGAAAACAGGATTGTTTATTAGATTTTTCTAAAATCATCATTATGTTTATTTACATATTTAATTGGTTACTCATATTTAAGTGATTCTAAGATGTCTTAGATTGATAAAGAATTACTACAACTAATTGCTGAACTTTATCTATTGAATTCATCGATTCTGCTTGTGATATTTCTGAATGATTAAAATAAAGTTTAATTATCAACTAAGTATTATTTCAAAATACCTGATTATTATGTTTCTAACTTCTCTTTTTCCACTTCTAACAATTAAGTACATATTGTCACATTCATCTTAATCTTTTATCCTAATTCACTTAATTTTTCAGCTAATTCTACATACTTTGGTTATTTTACCAATTTAGGTACAAGCATATTTAAAGTTTCATCAACTAATTATAGAAAATTATAATTATACATGCTGCTTATGTAACCCAAATATCTGTTAGAATATCATTTACTTCTTTAATATAATCTCTAGGGATAGTTTCCTAACAACTTTCTTATGCTCTTTTTAA
>JPFL01000247.1:7533-62740 GCA_000733385.1 Paramecium biaurelia
TTAATATATTCTTAAAATTCTTATGTTGTTTATTCATATTTCATAAGATTCAACATTTAATTACAACTATTTAAAGGAGTTCTTAATTCATGTGAAAATGACTTAATTAAACTATGATTGATGATTGATTCATCTCTCATTTATTTACATTTATATTTATTTGTTACATTCTTAATTATAATAAGTAAAACAGGATTATCTTTATCATTATCTAAATGTGAAATGTGACTAACACTTGAAGATTTAATTTATGAAGAAGCTGAAATGTATTCTTATTATTGATTTGTCATTGAAGTTGGTATAATAATCAATTTCAATTTTTTCGAAGAATTATTTGATTATATCTCTGATTTGAGGAGCCATTCATAAATAAATATCTATTAATGAAATGATTATTAGTATTCTCTGTAAATTTACATTTCCTTTTATCCTAGAATTCCGAAATATTTTTAAGGAAAAAGAATGATATCCAAAATATCAATAGTAGTATTAGTTAATTATAACTTTCTTACTATTTATTCAAGTAAACAATAATGATGATATTGTTTTTATTATGTATTTGATGTCTCACTTGCATTTTCTTGCATTTTAGCACTGTTAACACAAATTTTCACTTTTTCCAATACTTATTCACTCCCTTAACATTCTAATATCTTCTCACACTTATTATTAATGTAATTTATTGATTAATCCTAATTGATAATCAATATTCCATATGGAAATAAATTAATTAGATTTTAATATAATTGAATTATATAATTCTAAGACACTTAACTAAGAATATTCTTTTATGATTTAGATATACTAGTCAAATTTGAATATCGTTTCAATTTTAATTCATCTGGAAATTCTTTTAATAATATATTAAAAGATTTTTTAGGAGATTGATTAATTGTCCTTCTGCTTTATGATTTTATCAATGATTGCATCATCTAATTTTAAATAAGAGTAGGTGCTTCTTTTTCATTTTCTTATTTTTATTCTGATTCAGATGGATTAAGAGATTAATTTTTGGTAAATTTCAAATAGTTTGTCATCATTTAATGAATGAAGACAATTATTATAATTGACAAACTTTCTAATGTATAGAAACTGTAAGTAAGAGTAATTATCCAAATTGTTCTAACCATTAAATATAAAGGGAATCCTAATCTACAAATTATACTATATTTCTGTACTGCAATCCTTATATAATACTTGTAAGTGATCATCAATAATGCACAATTTGTAAATATGTTTATTGTCTAACGATAATTCAATAACAAAATTGATTCAATGTAAATTACATAATAGAGAACAGAAACAATATGTAAGTATAAATTAAGTCCTAAGCCTTTTTGGATTAATATATATTAACATATCCTTGTCAATAGACAGACTATCGAGAGTATGATTAGCTCATAATTAATAGGTGATAATATGATTGATGCTAAAAATATCCACCATGAGCTTTAGGTTATATTAGTGACAAATATTAAATTCAATGAAATCTTCTTCAAAATTTCCTTATTTTACACTTTCATGTTCTTTGATTTATATATTGTCTAAATAATTATTAAACACATAAATGAAAGGTTTCTAACAATCAGAATAGATATTTAAGAATCTTATACATAAATAGTGTATAATAAATATATATATATGTTAAAGTTTAATATTATAGTATTTCTATAAACATTCACTCAATTGGGATTATGTAATTATTATGATATTATTTTACTTTCCAAAGAAATGTAAGATTTAAGGCATGATAGTCAAGTATGAGTTCTTTTCAAACCCCTTCTTTATAATTTAGCGAAAGTTTATTATCAATTTAATCATCATAAATTAACCATTGGTAACTATCATTTTAAAGTATATATTCATATTAATTTTTTATTCATTAATAATTAAAAAATAATATTAATTATTACCTAATATAAATTTATTGAGTAATTAACAATGTAGAGAAATATGCAACACTTTTTGTGAAAAATATTGTTGATGTAAAAAACCATTATTAAGAACTTATTATGATTTTTATTCCTTAATTTACTTAATTCTTCTAATTTCATTAATTTTGTTATTAAAGATTTATTTATGTAAAACATAAATATCTGTGTAAATATAATTATCATAAAAAATTAGAATATATCTAATAATGTTTTTTATAATTTACAAAATAGAATAAATATTAATTAATTACATCTCAAATTCGCTTTAATTAATAAAACAAAACTAGGTAATCACCAGTATCACTAAGTGTGTGCTGTGTATTCTATCACTTGAAAACAACAATGATGATTAATTCATTCTACATTTTCAAAACCACTAATTAGATTGACAAATTATTCATTTTATTTATATCCTTAGTTGTATTATATTGAAATTGAGAAGTGTCTAAAGGATTCACTTTACCCTAAATACCAATCTCCTTCACTTTATCCTAAGAACTTTAATATTAATAGACTTAAATTTTTAACTCTATAGTTTTAAAAAGAATTAGCTATAGTCAATAAAAGATAATCTATGAATATCAACTTCAATTATTTATCTGATAATCCACTATTAATTCTATTTTGCTGATATATTGATACAGCTAGTATATGCACGAGATTAATAAACTTTAAGATGGATTTAACTTAAATCATAAATTGAAGACATGTTATGAAAACTAAAGTGTAAAAACAATTCCAATCATTTACATTATGCAAAATATTAATCTAATCTTGTGAATTTAGCATTTGAAAGGATAAAATTTACCATCTAATAACCCTATCTTAGTTATTATAAAATTACTAACTAGTAGAAGGAGAGCTATAATAATGAATTAATTGGAACTAACACTTTATCCTAGTTACAGTTGTTAGATTAAGAGTGAAAGAGATAATGCTATTTTTCTGTTGATTTAATTATTATTTCTAATATTTTTGAATCTTCTAGTCGTCGGTAGTTAGTTGATTATTATGGGTTAATCAAATTTTCATCGTTTACATAGCTAAATCATATAATTTATTTATTCTAAATATAATAAATAATAAAAACAATACCTATTACAATATTTATAAGTTATTAAAAATTGTTGTTTATTCAAATAAAACATAGATAAATAAATTTTAATGACTTATCTCTATCATATTATTATATATAAATATTAAGTATTTCTTTATAATTTTGTGATTTCTAAATTTACATATCTAGTCTAATGACCTTTCCTTATTTTTTAATCGGTTGCTATATTTCTAATGAGATTAGTATTATTTGAATTACTTGAGTATCAAAGGTATTAGGATAAAATCAAATGTTGATTTCAATTTCACAATTTTTTTTTAAATAGATTATTTTTTATTTGCAATTGTATTATTTTAACCTCTCTTAAGATAGGGTTACAAACTTAATCAAATAATTAACTGTGGAAGGTGAATTGAAGTTTTTTGTAATTTAAAAGATTATATTTTTAATTAAAAAAAAATGATGTAATTGAGTTAAAATGATTCCTAATATAAAATAGATGTAAGTAAACATATGGAACATTAAATATAGGAATGCACCATATACAATCTTTGCCTCATAAGAAGATATACTAAGTTGTAGAAAATAACTATACAATAAAAAGCATAAAAGATAATGAAAGGTTTTGGGTATTACATAATTTATATGTATGAGTATACGAGGAATTTTCTAAAAAAATATATTTTGCAGAAAAATAAGCAAATTAAGAAAGATGATAAGTAAATTAAACAAATTCTAATTTTATAGAATTGGATAGAATTAAACTAAATCAAAATAGAAAATAAAAATAGAAAGAAATACAAGAACTTAATGATAAATAGAAAAATTAGGCTTAATTGAATTAATCAAATTATCAGAGTATAAATGCTATAAATAAATCATAAACAAGTGAGATAGTGTAAAATATTGTTAACAATTAATTACCCAAATTACAACAAATTAAGGAAACAAAATAATTAAAAAATGATAGAGTTAATTAGAATAATTCACAAAATTCAGATTATTATTATAAGAAAGGTTTAAATAAATTCATAATTAAAAGCTAATATTTTAGTTGATTAAAATCGATTTGAAGATGCATTATAATATTATGATAAAGCAATTTAGAAAGATCCCACTAATTCGACATATTACAATGATAAAGGTATAAATTAAAATTAAGATTATACAGCAATTGCTTTAAAATGTTTGAATCGTTTTGATGAAGCACTAAAATATAATAATTATTCCATCTAGAAAAATCCTGAAAATTCAGATTATTACAACAACAAAGGTAGAATTAAAATCTATTATATCGCAAGCAAATACTTTAATAGAATTAAATCAGTACAAAGAAGCATTAAAAAATTTTGATTATGCTATTAAAAAGAATCCTTAAAATGCTGGATACTATTATAATAAAGTGTACTATTATAATAAAGGTATAAAACAAAATATATTACTATCAGCACTTACTCTACATGAAATGAATCGCTTTTAGGAAGCATTATAAAATTATGATTATGCAATTTCAAAAGATCCTAATTAAGCAGATTATTATAACAATAAAGGTATGAAGAATCTATAATTATTGAACAGCAAGTGTTTTACATGAATTGGATCGTTTAGATGAAGCATTAAAATATTATGATTATGCAATACGAAAGGATCCTAATAATGCAGATTATTACAGCAATAAAGGTATAAATTTATTCACTTATACTATTGCAGCAAACTCTCTAGCCTAATTAAAACGATTTGATGAAGCATTTAAATATTATGAAAAAGCTATTGCAATTGATCCTGAAAATCCAGAATATTATAATAATAAAGGCATAAACAACATATTAATATTAATCAGCAAATACTTTATTTGAATGTAAAGATTACCAAGAAGCATTAAAATATGAGAAGGCTGCTATATTGAAAAATCCAGATAATGAAAAATATTATTAAGTCTAATGTAAATTGATATATATGTTCCAGCTAATACGTTAAGATAAATGGATAGATTTGAAGAAGCGTTAGTCATCTCTGAAAATGCCATTAAAAAAAACCCTTAAAACAGTGATAATTATAGATAAAAAGGTAACAATCATGCAAATAATTGAGCAGGATTTACTTTACACTTACTGAATCGTTTTAAAGAGGCATTAGATAACTATAATTAGGCTATTGAAAGAAATCCTGAAAATTCTGATTAGTATTATTATAAGGGTAAAGTGAAACAAATTATAATAGCACTCACTTTAAACTATTTGAACCGTAATGAAGAAGCATTAGAAAGTTACGATTTTGCTATTTCAAAAAACCCTGAATTTTCTGAATAATATTATTTTAAAGGTAAAATGAAAGTATACGATAGCCATAACTCTAAATGAATTGAAACGTTATGAAGAAGCTTTGGAATATTATGATTATGCTATTTAGAAAAGTTCTGAACAATCTGATTAGTATTATTTTAAATGTAATATCTTAAAATTAGTGAATAGCAATAACATTATGGGAATTGAATCGGTTTGAAGAAGCATTACAAAATTGTGATATAGCTATTAAAAAAGATCCTTAAAATTCTGATTATTATTAATAGAAAGGTACAAATTATCAATAAATATTAATAAACAGCATTAACTTTATTTAAATTGAATCGTTATGAAGAAGCATTAGAATAGTATGATTATGCTATTTAAAAAGACCCTGAAAATCCTGAGTATTATGATGATAAAGGCATCAAACATTATTTATTATTAATAGCTATTGCTTTAAAATAATTAAATAGAAATGAAGAAGCATTATAATATTTAGAATTAGCTATTTCAAAGAATCCAGAAGATGCTGTCTATTTCAGTAATAAAGGTTTTCTCAATTATTAATTTACAGCAAATATTTTACACAAACTGAATCGATTTGAAGAAAGCTTAGAGTATTATGATTATGCAATTTTAAAAAATTCTGAAAATCCTGCATATAACTATAATAAATGTAAATATTAGATCAATTATAATTTAATTAGCAATTGTTTTAAACAAACTACTACGTTTTGAAGATGCCTTATAATAGATTGAAATTGCTATATAAAAAAACTCAGAAGATCCAATATTTTACAACCAGAAAGGTATTATAAAATAGACTTTTTTTTCAGCAAATATTTTAATCAAACTAAATCGTTTTTAAGAAGCGTTAGAGTATTATGATTATGCAATCATGAGACTTCCTTAAAATGGCAAATTTTATTTTAATAAAGGTAAAGATATTATGATTACTGAGCAGCAATTGCCCTAGAAGAACTAGATCATTTAGAAGAAGCATTAAAGTATTATGATCAAGCAATTGAAAAAGATCAAAGAAATGCTGATTATTATAATAATAAAGGTATAAATCAATTGCATTAATGAACAGCAATTACTTTAAATAAATTAAAACAATATTAAAAAGCCTTAGAATAATTCGATATTGCTATTTCTTTGAATGATTAAAATCCTGACGCTTATCATAATAAAGGTATAAATTAATATATAATAACAGCAAATGTTTTAGCTAAATAAAATCGATATGAGGAAGCACTACAATATTATGATATAGCTATATAGAGAAATCCTGAAAATCCAGAATATTATCATAATAAAGGTAAATTTAAAATAAATTAATTAAAGCTACTACTTTAGTAAGTATGCAGAGATTTGAAGAAGCATTAGAATATTTAAGTTATGCAATTTAAAGAGATAATGATAATGCTCAATTTTATAATAATAAAGGTATGATCAAATTCATTTTGATTAGCAATTACTCTAGCCCAAATGGACCGTTTTGAAGAAGCATTAATATATTTTGAATTAGCTATCTAAAAAAATCCAGAATGTTTTTAATACCACTATCTTAAAGGTAAAATCAAATACATAATTTAACAGCATCTGCGTTACACTAAATGAACCGATTTGAGGAAGCCTTAAATTATTATGATAAGGCAATTAAAATTAATCCTAATTTTTCAGATCTTTATTATTATAAAGGTATAAATAGTATTTAAATAGCAAATGCACTAGTTTAATTAAGACGTGTTAATGAAGCATTAGAATAATATGATATTGCAATATAGAAAAACCCTGAAAATCAAAACTATCATAAGCAGAAAGGTATATTTGATTGTATCTTTATAAGAAAATGCTACTTTGAATACTTATAATGAAAATTAGAACCAGAATAATTGTCATATTCTAAATTAATTTTTTACGAATTCTAATTATTATTCGTTTGATCCTAATAATAATGGTAGATGATTTTTTCGTGAAATATCTATTTTATATCATACAGATATTATTCTATTTAAATATTCTTTTGCTGACAATAATTCAAAGTTAACCAACTTAGAACTTTAAGTTTAAGTTTAAGTTAAAATTTAATTTTTCCTTTTTTCATTCTTACTCTCAATTACTGAATCATTTTTAAAATATCATATATCAAGTTTATAATTTTTATACAAATAGAACCAGAAGTTTTATAAATAATATAATTTTATTAGATGGAATGAGAAGATATTTTTCCAACATAATAATTATGTTTAAGTATATTCAACAACATAATAATAATATATGAATTAACAAATAATAAAATAAATCTATAAATTGTTTGATTATAATAAATTACATTGTTGAATGTAGAATGTAGAAATAATTAAATTTAAAAGTCTTTCATTCATTCATTTATTATAATATTACCCTTTCGTAGGTTTTTAATCTCTTTTTTAGTGTCTATCTATATGTCCACATTTTGTAGCTGCTATAGAGACTTTATTGATTCCTTATAGGGAAGCAACAGTTTTATTACTATTTTTATCCTGTTTCGGTGATTATGCCTTTTGATTTTGAGGTAGAGTTGATTACATTATTAACTCAGCATATTACTAAATATTGAAATTTGAATACTTTAACAATTTATAATTCAGGGCATTCTATTTATTACTAATCATTCTTTCTATCTTCAGCTTCTTTTTTAAGTATACGCATCATCAATTGATTTGCTAATTTAATTTTATCCACTTTAACTAAATCATCAAGTTATCCATAAATTTCCATTTTCTGATTGTATTATGTATACAATTAGGAATACTTATCTTAAAGATCCTTATTCTCTTTACTTAGTTAAATCAAAGTCTTTGTTAATTTTAAATTTTCATTTTCTAAAACAGTGGGATTAGTTCTTATCTTTTAAATAGCTTCTTTTACAAGTTATTAATTATCAGGATGATGCACAATTTATCTAGTCCATTTAAATTTAATCATTTATTTAATCCATTTATAGGCATTGTATACTTTTGTGTAAGCATATGTAAATGTATTATTTAATTTAGTTTTAACAAAATTAATAGTATTTTTAGTACTTTCTAATTTATAAAATATATTTAAGACTGCTAAAACATTTTCCTATTATTTTGGGAATAATAGTTTAATTTAATTATCAAACAAGTACTTTTATTTTATTTCTTCAATATATTGATTGAGTTATTTTATTTATGATTTTTGATCATCAATAACAATTTATTACTTATCTGGTTATTCTTTTTATTCCTACATAATCTTAATTTATTTTTTTTATTTTTCTAATTCTTAATCTTTTTATTAGATTTTTAAATTAGCTTCATTTAATTTATTTCTGAAATCTGAACCTTATTATGCTTTTTCTGCTTATAATTTTGTAATTTCTTCTTTAGTTTTATCTGGTATTACTTGATCTTTCTATTGTCTTTATTAACATCCTGCTTATATCTTCTAAACTCTTGATAATTATTATTTCAATGATTCAATATCTTTTTAATGTTACTATTTTAAAGTAATCATATCTTATTTCAATTATTCATTTTCATTAATTAAATCATCTGTTTTGCTAGCTTTAGTTGAACAACTAGTTCGTGATTAATTGGTATCTCCTTTTTGAATAGTGACTCTAAGAGTTTTGATTAAATCTTAATCTTAATTGTATCGTATTTTATATTCATTTAATAAGTTTTTAAGATTTAAAATTTCTTCCTTTAATTTAATTACTTGATCATTATCATTTTATTTTTTTTTAGTTAAAGAAGGAGTATTATTAATAGTTTATTAATTATTTACTTTTATTGGATTGACTTCAAAATCAACTTGTTAAAATAATGATTAGACTTTCTACTGCAATTTAGAAGGAATACTTTATTTTTATATCTATTTCATCAATTACTCCTTTTTTGATTCTTGAATTAATTCTTATGTTTTTTAATCAACAATCCTTTAAAAATTTTCTTCTACTTACTGTCTCTCCTTTTCTTTAGATTTTATATAATTATTTAGTCCTGATAATTTAATTTTAGTCCCTTAACTAATTTAACTATCATCATCTAACATTAACATAGGTATTTCATAATCTAAATTAAACATTTCACTGTCTTTAATTTATGATGCTACACTCTCTTCTGGTGCTTCTTTAATTTCAAACAATTCATCATCATCTTCATATACTTTATTGATATCTTCCCATCTAATTGGTTCTTTTGGTTTTACTTTCGCTTTAGACTTATCTTATTTTTATTCTTGTTCCTAATAATATCTTTCAAAATCTTCAGGTTCTAATAATTCATTGTCTTCATCATCATTTAATTCTTCTATATGTTCATTCAAACTTTCCAATAGACTTTTAGGTTTTGAATTCATTAATTATATTAATTTTTAATATACTAAATGTCTATACTACTATAATAAGATTATTATGAAATAATATTATTATATTTCCCTAAATGACTCGATAAAAAGATAGACAATCTAATTAACTTCAAGTATTTAATCCTTTTAAAATGAAATACAATTTATATATATGTATTTTAAATAATCTAATTGTCAAAACACATATTTTATCAATTAGGAAGTTATTCATTATTCTTCTAATTTCTTATCTTATTTTCAAAATGAATCATTATTTCTGAAAATTCCTAAAATTTTATAAACTATCTATATACCTAAAAAAGAGTCTTAAATGTTTCGAATGCAGTATCTTTTCTTTTTTATTAAGCTCTCTCATATTACTCATTATTCTTTTTACAAATATTCATCGTTCTTAAATAAATATAACCCAAACCTTAAAGAACAATCGAATAGGTTTAGAAATATAATGATGCAACATAATACCCTATGATAGCTGCAATCAAAGAAGTAAGGTTAGTTTCATACATATCTTTTGAAAAGTATTTGAAACTCAATATAAATTTACAAATAATAGCACAAAGAAGCGCAATAAATATTTTAGTGATCAATAAAAATGAATCAACAGTATTTCCTATAATTTATTTGAATGAAAAGTACTTAATTATTCGAATATTTCAGCAGCATTTGAATCTTCTTATTTTAATTCCAAATAATCATCTATGAATTTAAAGCAAACATTAACAGTTATGCTAACTTTTCTGTTGATTGCTTATTCAATGTAAACAACTTCTTCAATTTTTCTAGTTTTTTTGTATATTTGTATGAAAGGTAGACAGCAACATTTAGTAAGAAAATTTCTAAAATTTTCATTCTTTCTTCTAACAGCCCAATCTTTTATGGCATCACATACAAATTTTACTGGAGATATTAATAATAGAAATGAAGCAAATGTTACTTTACCTAAATTATAAAAAGCTTCTTCCATGAAGTATCTGGTTAAAATAAGTGAAGATTAATTGTGATTATATTGAATATCTTATTGTTGATTAAGGACATAACCTACTTGAACCCATTATACTAAGGATGATGATACAATGTAATTATTTATTCCAAAAATTACTTAGACTCCCCAAAAGAAGAAAAATCCTATGAAGAACTGGAAATAATAGATAACACCTCCTTAGATTTTTTCAAAGGGTCCAATCTATTAGAATTCAATCACAAAACAAGCTCTTAATAATCTATTTGATATATATATAAATGTATACAAAATTGTATAGATTGTTAAGAATAGAACGAAATTAAGGACTAAAATATTTGGATAAGATAAGTCTTATAAATACTCATGATCAGCCATAAATTTTTCAACCTATTCAAATAATTGTGACAGATCTTTGATTCTATCGAAATTGTTATATAAGAAATAAGCTCCATAAAATGTAAGAATTACAAAAATTAGAGATAAAATGACCAATTTAATAGGATTAGGTACATTAGTCATTTTCAAAATGTATTCTTCATCAACTTAAAAGGAAGTCATGGATTTTGTTTCTAATGAATTAGCAATAGCATCTCTAGCTTAGGAAACAAAAATAACTCCTAGAGTTCCAACAAAAATAAATAGTCCAAATGTCAAGGCCCAAACACTATATTATGTATTTGCCTTTAATTAGGTGAGTAATTATTTAGATGTAAAGCCAGCAATAAGTATAAAGATAAGGAGCATCCATCTATTCTAGTATACATCATTGGTATTAGTTAGCCTAGGAGGAGGAGTGGATAATTCTTTAATTACCTCATAATAAACTAAATTTCTTGGAATACAAATGTTTCCCTTATAAAGAAAAGTATCATAAATTAAAAATTAAGTTTCTGGATGATCTATGGAGAATTTAGCTTAACACTATTTAACAATAGAATTAGGTAAGCATTCCAATTGTTTAGGCACTAAATGATTTAACTTTTATAGATACTGTTATTTTTATGATCTGGTTTAGGACATGATTTTACACAGACTTATTAATGTAAAGTATTTGTGTTTGGATTGCTAAAATAAATGTAAGGATAATCTCTTGACCCAAAATCAGCACCACATGCAATTCCTATATATTATTATATACAAATTACCATCTGGATCGAATCCTCTAATCAATTTTTCAGGTTAACCAAAGAGAATGGCTATAAATGTTATGGAAATGAAAATTATAATGCAAGTTTAGAATGCTATTTTGACTATCAGAATTGGATCTATGTGCATTCAGTTATTAATAAATTTATATACAAATATATAGATAGTAATAATTCAATTCACAGTGCAAATAAAGTATTCAAGAGTTTCAGATATCTAAAAAGAAGCTTTAGTTCTTTATCTAAAACTCTTTTGAATTTCATTTAAAGTATTCATCTCTACATCTTTTCTTTAAGTGAATGGTTTCTATGCTAATTTTGGTTATGGAGAAAATATAATTTCCTTTTAGTAATGAATCTGCATATACAATTAAGTGACTTTTTTATTTGAACAAGGGATAACTGGAAAATTGATAGTTTAGAAATGTATTGGTATTAAACCATTCTCAATATTGTATGTAATTTTCATATGTTTATTAAAGTAGGGAATTTCTTGTGAAAGTGGAAGATTAGCCAATATACCTAAAATACTCCTAGATCTTAAAAGAGCCAGTCGTTGTGTCTTCTTAAATTCTTAATCACTAATCTTAAATTATCTTTTTAGTGTTGTTCTATTACTCTTTTGTTATGATTACTTCTAAGACCCAAACTTCAACTAGTATACGAGTATTCCATTTCTAAATGTAGAAATTCAACTGCAATCTTAAATCTGAATTCTCATTAACCCATATTCCCTTTATCTACCATAAATTCAAAATATTTGAAAGTCTTAAACTTGATGGTTTCTACTCTACTCTCTAATTCAATATAAGTTCAGTAAACTCATACAATAAAACTTAATGTGGTTTTAACATTAAATAAATAAAAAAAAACTCAGAAATTTAAAATTACTTTTATCAATTCTCTTTCTCCTTAATCAACTAAGGTCTTATTTCTAATCTCTCTAATGAAATTTGAATGTCCTCTCAAAAAGTCTTTTACATGTTATTTATAATTCCTATCCTTATTATGATTCTAGGTTAAATACAAAATTCTTTATAAATCTTCATTTCCTTTCAAACGATTCACAAATTTCTGAAATGAATAATTAATAGAATAATAATATAGAGTAGACACATTAACACTTTTTAATATATCTACTGCATATTGACAAATTGCTCTTAATATACAACAATACTCTTATTTTTATTATTATTATTCTTATTTATTTTAATTTTTATCATCTTATTTGATAAAATCTTCTAAATCTTCATCAATACATTCACTAATCTTATGCATAAGTGGTGTATACTTAGTTTTCCAATAATCTGGATTCATATGTTATATTTAATTATATAAATAATCTGGATCTTCAAGTAATTTATGATTATGTATATCTCCTATAAAAATGTACAATAAGTCAAAAGTTTTATTTCTTGTAATATTCCTTTATAAATGATCATCAGCAGTATTCTCATAAAAATCAGACATCTTAGATTTTACTTTAATATTTCCATTGATATGCTTCAATTATATTGAAGATTATCTTTAGAAATCATTAGGCTAAACTAAACGTGTCTTAGCAGTTGTAACTATATTTAATGCTTCTTAATAAGTTGTTTATTTTTTTATCACATTATGTATATATTTATTAACATTCATCTGTCCTTTTTAAGACAGAGAGTCTAGAAAGTCATTAAAAATATGTAAGGATTCTTCTTCAACTTATTATTTAGTAAATGGATGAAATGCTGGAATTTTATTGATAAATTTTTCAATAAGAGCATGTTTAACAATTTCTAATATCCTCAAAATTGGGAGTATTGTTAAAATATAGATATTATAATATATGATTTCCTCTTATTTATTAGAAGCAAAATGTTATTCTTCTGGATGGAGATTCTCCAATATTTTTAATATTTATCTTCTTTCCTTTTTTAACTTGATTAGACTTAAAATAATGCTAATTTTCATTATTATATTAATAATCATTTAACAGATCCTTAATTGGTATATAGATATTTAATAAGTTCATTTCTTTTTCTGAAACAAGGAGTTATATTGTGTATTAGTCGTGGATTTATTGAAAACAATAGTTTTAGATATAGAACCTTGTGATCCTTTTCTTGAGAATTATTATTGAGACAGAGTAGCCTACATAGCAGCAGTCAAGGTGCTCTGTAATTTTTTATCCAACGAAGACTTTCTACTACCTTTGTTAATTGGACTACTAGAATCGACAATAGGAAACATCTATTATTATTTCTTATAAGTAGGACTTTGATGAGTCGAGACCTAACATTAAATATCCTCTTATGAAGTGGTTTTCCTTTACATAAATTACCCTTAAGAGTATGACTATGATTTCTAATGAAAAGCACGTCCAGGATGTTAAAATTCATTATCAATATTGGATACTTCTGGATCCTTTTTTATAATAGATGATTCCTTCTTAGTTGGAGATGAGGATTTGTCAACACTTAAATTAACACTCCCATTATTTGAACTTCTAATAAATAATGATTTATGTTCAATCCTCTTTTTTTAAACTATATGATTATATAGAGCATTCTAATACTCTTTTATTGAATATTTATGATTATCATCCATAAATGTTTCAAGAGGAGTGTCTAAATAAAGAATATAATAAATAATTATACCTCTTTTAGATTCCTCTTCTGAATTCTTAAATTCTTTGATATAACGATGCTCCAATGCTTACTCTACAGTCATTCTTTTGGTGGGATTGTAAACCAATGTATTTCTGTGAGATTCATAAATATTTTAAAATTTACCTGAGAAAATCAATGGCATCTTCTGAAGCAGCAGAAAAATATTAAGCAAAACTCTTCTTCTTCTATGTAACAATATTCGATAAGACTTAATCTGCCAATGGAGCTTGTATTGCTTCTAAATCATCAGGTTTTGGTCGACCACAAAGTTCTATAATCCTTTCAATTTAATTCAAAGTAGATGTTCCAGGGAATATAGCCTTTCCTACTATCATCTCTCCAACAATGCATCCTAAACTCCACATATCAACTGCTTTTGAATAAAACTAAGAACCCAACAATATTTCAGGTGCTCTATACCATCTAGTGGCTACATATTCAGTTAATATTGGATTAGTGTTATCATCTGGCTTTGCTACACTTCTTGCCAATCCAAAATCTGCTACCTTCACTTTACATTCTGAATTAATGAGTAAATTTGAAGGTTTCAAATCTCTATGTATCACTTCTCCAGTATGCAAATATTTTAAACCCTTCAACACTTGATAAACAATGTATTTTTTATGAATAGGCTCAAGAATATTTGCTCGTATCACCTACTACTCAATCATAAATTGATACCTTATGTAAATCTGTCTCCATGTAATCAAATACCATATATAAATCTTTATTGTTCTCTGCCTTAATGACAGATGTCAATTTGATTATGTTTTCATGATTGTTTAATTGCTCCAAAAATATCACCTCCCTAAATGTTCTTTATGAATCAGTAGCATTATGGAAAGCATCAAAAATCTAAATTAAATAAACAACATTACTTTCTTTAGTGCCACAATCTATTTTGTTTTACGATCAACTGCCTTCCATACTACTCCATAAGCTCCTTTCCCCTTAAATTCTAACAATTCAAACTTTTTAAGTATATGATCCTCCACTTAGCATTATTCATCCTCTTTCGCTGTCTATTTGGGTTATGGTTACATATAAAATTATATAATATATATTATTATTATTTCTAACAAACAAAATTGCATTATAAAATAAATCATCAATAATTATTAAATCTCAATTTCCACAATTAATATATAAAGTTAACATAAATCAATTATGAATTTTTCATCAACTATTACTGAATCCTTTAATCCTATAACCCTACAATCCTTCTCTTTGAATTCATTGTACCATACCTTTAGGATGTAATATCATCTCAATTTACATTTTGTCAGAATCAATAAAAACATTCGTCAATTCTATTCTCATCTTAAATATTATTCTCCATCTAAATTTATTCTGATCATTCTAATATCATCTAGCAACTACAAATACTTTCCTTCTATATCTTATTTCAAATCATTAAATATGTATAAATCTCCTAGTAACATTTTCATTAATATAATATCTTGACATATCTATCTAAATTGTCTTTAGATATATTTATTATAAATATTATATCAAATTTTACTAATACTTCCAACCTGAGTTATTATTAATTCTTTTTAAATTTATTTAAATATCATACTATATATATTATTCACTTAGTATTTTATTTATGTTTTCTAAATCTTTATCTATACTTTTAATATTATAATGAAATGTTTATAGATATTATTAATAATTTCAAATATAAATGCCAAAAGGTGTAAAAGTTTAAAGGGTTTATGAAGATGAAATTGAGGAACCTGTTAGGTAAAGTAATTATTTATTATTGATTGATAGAGAAAATTAGAATTATGGATGATCAATTGCATCAGTAAAGAATAAAAGAAATGGGATAGCAATTTGATGATTTTGATCAAAAATCAAATCATTAGAAAACTAAATAGGAAAAGAATAAGGAAAATTAAAAGAAAGGTGAAATGCTATTTTAGTAAAGATAAAAATAGAAAGCAATTTCTGAATGTGAATTTTGTTTGAGTAATGACAAATTAAGTCAATATTACATTCGAAATCAAAGTACCAATGTTATGCATGTGTTACCAAAGTAAACAAAATTACTATGTGAAGGATTTTATAATGCTTATACTATTAATAGTGCCAATGGAGCATATATAATGTATTAGAGATGTAGAAGAGGAGGCTTTATGATTGTATTAAAAATATTTGGAAATGTTTAGTGGTAGTTTTTGATAAAGCGAATTTGGAATTGCATCTTTTATGAAAATATTTCAAGTTTAAATATGTTCCTCATGCTATTATTGAAATGTGTTGCTATACCATATAAGATTAGTAAGGAAGCTAATTTAAATTTATACTTTAAACAAGGTATGGATGAATTGGATGGATTTTGGTCAACTCATAAAAGATTATTGAAATTCAAAAGAGTAAGGGAGGAATTAGAAAATAGATTCTTAAAGGATTTGCATATTTTTATGTAGATTTCAGTTTAAAAATGGGATATGTTCATGTAATTGAGAATGAGAATGATTTTTCATCAAATTTTGCTAGAGAGGTATTGGCATCAATATTGAGTGTTAATAAATCAAATGTTTTGAGTCCAAAACTAAGGACTGAATAAGAAGCCAAATAAGAGAATGATGCATTTTAATTAATATGGAAAACATATGAGTATAGTTAATAGGAATAATTTTAATGGATAAATGAATTATGTTATTTGAATTAGATGATCAAATATGTAAAAAATAGTAAAGATGTCAATAAATTATTATTTTAATTTTATATTTAATTTAAATAACGATAGTATGAATTCAGAGATTGCACGTTTAGAGGAATTGAAGTAAGCTGAGATTTAATTAATGTAACAGGTTTATGAATAAAAAGTAATAATATTGAATAGAATAATTTAGATTAATTACTTAAATACAAAGTTATAATTATTGACAAAGGAGGTGAATAAGAAGGATTAAGAGATAATGCAATATAGTTAAGAAAATTAAGGAACAAATAAAGTGAAAACTGAGTAGAGTTAAAAGGATTTAGAAGCTGAGAAATAATATTAAAAAGAGTATTTGAATGCTCTGTAATTGGAGAAAGATTAAGAAGTTGCTAAATTAAAGAATTAATATGCATAAGATATTTAAAATTGTTAGAATTTGTTGAGAAATAGGGATAAGATAATAGAACAATTAAGTGGAGAGTTGTAGTAACATAGATAGCAATCTTTAAAATATATGGACAATTAGAAAATTTAATATTTATCATAAATTCTAGATTTGTCTAGTGAATTATAATTATTATTGTGATTATAACTAACTATAAATTATATCTGAAAGAATGTATTAAAGATTTATATTTTATATAAATCTAGTTTGAATCCTAGTAAAAAAATGAGAAATAAATAATCTAATGAATCAAAGAAAATAATAGTAATTCAACAATACGTAGGAAAGAGTGTAGGAAATTAAAAAAAAGATTCAAAAGACATTAATCTAATAACCTTTTTGCTTTTGGCAGATCATGTAAATGTAGTACTTGAGAGAAAGTTTTCTTTAAAAGAATTTGAAGAACTTGAATTTATTACAATTTCCTTATATGTTACCCACAAACAAAGTAGGTGTAAAGGTTTAAAAGCCAAAAAATTGGTTTGATGACATTCCTATTTTAGTTGGAGTAGATGAAATTACATAATCAGAGTAAATATATTATAAGCAAAAGTAGAATATGTTCAATATGTTTATAAGAGATAAATGAAAAAAACATTATTAAAATCCTTCAATGCAATCATTATTTCCACAATGATTGTATAAAAGA
The DNA here is from genome assembly GCA_000733385.1 of Paramecium biaurelia. NCBI lineage: Eukaryota > Ciliophora > Oligohymenophorea > Peniculida > Parameciidae > Paramecium > Paramecium biaurelia. The sequence continues at coordinate 25,718 of JPFL01000247.1, forward strand.
ATGGGTATTAAAAAAAGCAGAGTGTCCTACATGCAGAGACAAAATTCATTAATAATGATTAATTAACTAAGTATATGGAATATCAGCAACACCCTTTCTTTTTTTAATTTTTAGTTTTATCTGTAGTGAGCATCTCTGTGTCTTTGTTTGCAGAATTTATAATTTTTCTTATATTTCTAGCAAGTGAAACAAACAAATCACTTAAATTTATTCCCATCTTTGCTGAAGTCTCAAAAAAAGTAAGATTATGTTTATTGGCCAATGCTTATCCTTAATCTCTTGAAACTTATCTCAATTCATCAAGATCAGACTTATTTCCAACTAATACAATTGAAACTGAATTAGTATCAATGTTATCTTTGATTGACTTATATTAAGTTAAGTTTTACTTCTAACCAGTCTTCTACATGTTCAAAACTGCTTTTTGATGTAATATCATACACCAATACAAATCCTTATGCTCCTTTAAATGTATTTTTTGTAATGGATTTGAAACGTTCTTGACCACATGTATCCCAAATCATCATTTTTATAGTTTCTCTTTCATTCATTTAAATCTTCTTTACTCTTGAATCAGCTCCAATTGTTGGGAGAGAGTTTATTTTAAAATTTGTATCACAATATTATGTCATAATGTTTGTCTTTCCTACTGTTGTATCTCCAATTATTACTACTTTAACTAACATATCTATTTTTTCCATTATATAAAAAATATAATTATATATGATTATCTAAATTATTTATCTTTTCTCAATCCAATATTGGTTTTGTATTTGGTTAAATTGGTAAGAACCAAATTAAAGGATTGATACCAAACACTTCCAAAATGTTATCTAAAGTACTTTTCTGAAGTGGTTGTCTGGCTTTATTCTCGCAATATTCAAGGGTTGTGATGTTTGATTTGATTGCCCTATTGATCTCATTATAATGAATAAGAGTACCATAAATGGAATAATGTGAAGGCTGTTAAAAGTATCCATAAGAAACAACAATACAGAAAAGTGAAAGAAACTAGGAATAGTTTACTATCAGATGAATATGAATTTAAAGTATCATAGTAGCAACGACTGTAAGTAACTATTATAAAACTTAACAGCAACCCTAGATATAATAAATCTTATACATGAATAACCAAGTAGATTGATAAATAATTTATAATTGTTTTAACCTATACAATTGTTAAGCCATTAACAATGATGATCCATTTTCAACCAGCATGTTTTACATTAACGACAATGATGACAACGTTTTGGTTTGAATGCCTAACAGTTCTTACAAAATCTATGACCAGACTTATCTATCAATTCTAATCTTGCTTTTGTATTCATTTGTAATCTTTGTTCATCATCTATTTCTGAAGAGAAAGATGTTGATGTCTATGATCCCTTTTTGTGAAAATTAATCATATTCTCCTCATTCTCTATCATTCTATTAATCTCTCCTTCAACTTTGTTCAACCATTCCATAGGCACTCTTCCAGGTAATGTTATTACTACTCTTATTAAGGTAATTAAAAAGAGAACAAGTATTGTATGCAATAATATTGTAATTACTACAGTCGAATTACTGAAGACATAGTCATTGATGTGTACTAATTGAATCAAGTAAGTGTTTATTTCTACTACTGGTCTTTCAATATATTCCGATCTGATCATGGGCAACAAGTAGGTCTTGAACATTAATAGGCATCATATACCTACATATACACTCCATAGAGGAATAGAAATATTGTGACTAATATCACAAAAGGCATCCATGTTCCAATATAACAAAGTAATTGTCCTTACTTATAATATTTCATTTATTTATTTATAATTTAAAAACGTATTAATGGCAAGACAATGATAAAACAACTCTGTATAACTTTTACACTTATATAATAAATATATATAAATAATTATTAAAATAAATGAATTAAGGAGACAAACCAATGTTGTAGAAACAGCAATAAGAAATAATGGAAATATTCAATGAATTCAAATCTCCAGAAACACATCTATTGAATGTAAGTGAGTTCTTGGAAATTTTACAAACCACTGGACTTGATAGGAATTGTGAATTGCTAGTAAAGAAATTAGAAAATCTCAGAGGGAATTAGTTAGACCTTAATCAATTTACAGAATAATTTAATTTCAACTACAATCTCTTTGAAAATTTCGAAATGATTTTCTAAATAATGGACACTTCAAATTCTGGAAAGATAAGTAAAGATGAATTAAAGAAGCAAAGTGAATTTTGGGGTAAATTAATGTAAAAAATATGATTTTAGGATTGCAATTATCCGAGAGAGATATAGAAATAATGATCAATTATAGTGGAAGTGATGAATAAGACTCAGTATCAAAGGAGAAATTATGGAGTTTGTTATAACAATATTAAAACAATAAAATGCTATAATGATTTATTTAATATTATATATTATTTATGTAAATTATTGGCACTTTTATAATAGAAATGATAATGGGATCTACATTAAGTATAATGTAATTGTTATATAAATAGATTGGACTATTCTAAAAACATATGCTCTTAAATAATTAGAATAGAAGGATGATTAAACTCACTTATAAAAAATAGAATCATTTCTGTTGATAGTTGAGTTGAATTTAGGAATGCTTGCAAGAGTATGAAAATTTAAAAAATATTTGATTAGTTATACCTAAATTAATATTTTAATCGGAAGGTGAAGATTATTGTGCTCCTCTTATAAATTGTGATTTATTCATTAAGTTTTTTTCTTTTTGGATTCATAACTGAGATGCCCATTATATTGAATATCTTACCAAATATCTATGTGTTTTTATTAGGATTAGTATTGTTGGATCCGATGGACTCAATGTTGAATGAAAATCCACTTAATTTCGGTATGGTGTAATATTCAACATAGAGATAAATGCATATGTTAGTTTTTGGGAGGGATTTCATTTGGATGGTTAATTTTTGGATTGGTGTTTCAATTGTTGATAAACCCAAATATTGCAGATCCAAATAATTTAGAGAATATTCATTACAAAAGAGGTTGCTTGATTTATGCAATGTTGATTTTCATTTTGGGAGTTTTGGGAACATATTTGTGGTTTCCAAGATATTCAACAGTTGAGGAAGAATTTGATTCAAAGGAAAATTTGAGAGGTGCCATGAATTAAAAGAACGTTATCCACAATACATTTTTAGTATAAGAGAAGAGAATGTACAAGGATGAGCATTTTTATATGATAATGTACCAATTTATAATGTTATTTACACCAGCTATTGGCAGTCTTAATTACATTAATTCTTAAGGTGAGTATATATTTACTACTTATTGTGTAATGGGTGTGGCAACCACAATAGGATCCTTTTTGCCAATTTTAATAAATCAACCATACAAAATTAACATCATTGTTGCTTTATGTTAAATAGGTATGATGATAGCAATAAATCTTTTGGGAGTAGTATATGGACATCTAATATTGAGATTACTATGTTTATCAGTCTAATTCATATTATTTGGATTCATTTTGAGTTTTAATGTGATCATCTTATAGACAACATATGATAATGTAGTGGATAATATTCCAATAGCCTTTATTGCATTGACTTTAGCTGTATTGTCTCAATATGCAGTGTTTGTATTTTTGGGAGATAAGAAGTTAATCTAATCAATAGAATTCTCATTGATCTTGTTGTCCTTTTTGACAAATATTTTAATCAATTATAAATAATGATATTATAATTATTAATAGTAATAATAATCTAAATTTATCAGATGTTCTTAAGATCTTATATTTCTTCATAACTAGAGTCAATATCTTTAAAAATTGGTTGTTCATAGGAATTAATCTCATTATGATTTCCATCTTGATAAGTTGAAAAGTCCAAATTCAATATTTATTATTATTATTATTTAACCACAAGCTCCTTTAGAATTTCTTACATGTCTTTAATTTTTTTAAGTTATTCCTCCTTTTTAGTTTCAGAGTATCTCCAATGTTATAAATGTGCAAAGGAAAAAAAGTTGATTTACTGATGAACTTAAATATCATAGATTAATTCAATCAAATCATCCACATTATTAAAATAGAACACCAATCCAAGTGAACAATCTATCTCTTTATCACTCATAAATAGAGCTTCACCTGGAAAACATGATTTAACATATTCTTCAGAATTCATCTTTGCTTCTTATACTAAATGTGGATCCAATACAACAAATTTATTATCTACAAAACCAACAATAAAATTAGCTTCTTTTGGTCTACCTCCCAACATTCCAGCAAAATATTTCTTCTTCATAAATTATCTAATTGCTTAAATATAATCTGGATTAGGTTCATCACATCCAATTCTACTTAATAAACACACTGCTACTGCTCTAACAGGTACAAAACATTTTTAACAAACATATTTCTTTAATAATATTCCAATCTCCTCCTTATTCTATTCTGATTAATCCTCATAACACTCATCACTAATTGAATCATTCCCATGTATAACCTAAACTGCTTCTTCCTTACCAATTTCCAATTTCTCCAAGGCCTATAAGAATTACTCAATAAAAAACACTCTCTTTTCACACTTACAATTCTCTACCATACACATCTCTTACAAAATAGCCCTTAAATCTATTTGACTCTCATAAAATGGCACAAAACCCAAACCACAGCAATCTTTTCCTGTTAAATTATAAAATTTACAAGATATATTATTATCTGATAGAATTTTGTAGATAGCTTAAACAATTTGATTTGGACTGTACCATTCTCCAGGTTTCTTGCCCCATTCTTAATAGGCTACTCTCATAATCTTCTGAATAGAAAACCCATATTTTGATGGTCTAGTTGGTAATCCCTTTAAACTTTCCATTTCATCATCATCTTTGAACAATTACAAAACATCCTATAATAGAAGTGGAAAAGAGAATAAATCCACATTATAAAAACATTTCAAATGTCTTTTCAAGAGTTCTGCCATCATCATTTATCCAACTCTTATTACACAACCCCATCCAGAATCTGTTGTTAATGTACTGTCTTAACATTGATATGCTTGGAACCCTTATCTATAAGTAAAACGAATCATATGAATCACCATATCCAAAATATCCTCTTTTTTCTCTATCAATTATCCCATAATGTAACCTTCTTCTTTTACTTCATATTGAAATAGTGCTCTATAATTGTAATTTGTTAAGTACCTAAAAAATGATAGATTTACTTCTTTACCATTTTGATAAGATCTAGTGTCCAATTTATTACATATTATAAATATATATATATATATATATTAAATTATCACTCATGCCTTCAAGATAAACACTAAACATTTTATTATTTAAATGGCATCACTCATTCCTATTACTTTCACAACAACATCCAAATTTTATCTAATAATTATTTTTATCCAATATCTAATTCGTATATCCTATAAAGTGAATTCTCCTCCCAATTTCAAATCCTTCAATTATTATCTTCCATCATCCAAAAAATCTTTCAAATCAACCAAATAACATAAATTTGGAATATATTTCTTAAAATCCAACACACTCTTAATAACTTTCTCATTCAATTTAAATTACTCTGATCTATGACAAAATAACTTTTTCTCCTTCCAAATATGCTTAAAATACCTTCTACCTATTGGTAAGAAATTCATGAATTGACTCAATAAACATGGAACCATAAAAACTGCCTCACACACCTTATCATCCTCAATCCATTAAAATTAACCTCTTATTTATTATATTTACCTTTCAATGGTTCAAACAAACTATGTGAATAAGCTATCAAGCAAGACATTCTACATTATTTTCTACCTTGAATTTGACTATCCATGCTATTTTAAGGTACCCAAAATTATAATCCTTTTGGTTCTTCAAAAATCATAGAACAATTGTCTAAGATCTTTTAACGTTTATTTCCTATATAAAAAGTTAATTCTAAAAAGTTGCAATTTAGTTCTTCTTTTAAGATAAATTTCTTTATTACTCCCAATTATATCTCATGAGAATCAAATAATTTTTATTTATTTTTTATACTAGACAACTTAAAGTTTTTTAATTAATTTTAATCTTATTAATTGATGTTCAAGTATTCCTAAACCAACTATCCAAAATATTATTTTTTTGGTAATTCTCTCCTCTTGAATTTCTCTAATTCTAATTAAACTTTTTATCTCAATGTTTTTTCAGCTTCATGAAAGGGATTCTTTTGTGGTTCAGAAACAATATTTGATTTCACACTTTTTGCAGTTCTATCAGATGGTTAATTCTCAATCACCAATATAGATTCTGAATGTTTAAGTTAATTCTATTATTAAGGTAATTAATTCTATTATTAAGGTAATTAATTCTCTTTTATAGACAACTAGATATTTAATGATTTTGATATCCATTCTTAAAATTAATTAAAATTCTTAAATTTATCTTTTTGTTGCTTATTAACTTGCTTATTGAATTATTGTTCAAAGAATTATATACTTTTTAATTACTCCAATTAATCACTTGTTAAAATACTTTATGTACTTTTAAGTATATCTTAAATAGATTATATTCTTTCTGCAAAAGTAGATTTGAAACTATCAAGCACTAAAGAATTATAATTTTTATAATATATTACTGCAGATATGTTTTTCTTCAACAATAGATATTGATTAGACTATTTTAATTATTCCTTCAATATCTAATTAATGATCATAAACAATTTGTTAGAATAACTGTAAAGTAAGTACATCTCTATTTTGATGATTTCTTTGCAATTCAAACAACTAATTTGCAAGTATATATGTATTTGGTAAATCTATTCCTTAGTTCATAAGAATATCAATAGCTTCTCTATACTTGTCGATCTAAGCAACAGTTCCAAAATATTTTAATGATTCCAAAGAAATCTAGTTAAGGACATTATATTGATTTTAACACGTTTAGAGTATGAAATCATAAAGCATTTAATCTTTATTTAAGGCTTTTCTGATTTTGTCTTATTAACTTAAATGAATGAGCAACTATAAATGAGGTAAAGATTTGTACTAGAAGAGAGTTAATTTTGAGTTGTAATTTGTAATCAGTAGTCAAACATTTGAGTGTGTTTTTAATGTATTTGAGATCTGATTGTGCATCTAGTATATTTTATATACTCTATATAGTGTGTAGAAATGAGTCCATTATTAATTAATTATGCAACAACTTTTCGATTGTCCAATATGTTTATAAACATTGTTACAACCAATTACTTTAACATGTGGTCATACATTTTGTAAACCATGTGTTCGCAATAAATACTTCTATCAAAATTACAACTCATGTCCAGTATGCAGAGCACCAATATAGATATACTTAAATTAGTTTAAGGTTAATATCCTATTAGAAACACTAATCAAATAGGAATTCAATAGTGAATAAAATTATTAGTTGAGAGTGTTAAACTATTAAAAACGATTAGATTTGAGAAATAGGAGAAAATGGCATCACACGATGATGTTAATTATATTTGAATATTCTAAATAGATATGGAGAATAATCTAAAAGATGTTGCCTCTATATCTAATAGGTATTATAATTTAAATAATATATATAGTTCTGGTGATATTGATGTATATGAGTGTGAAATCTAATCTAAGATTTGAGAAACTGTAAAAGTAGTTTACAAAGCGTGTTAAACTAGAAAAATTAAGTGAGGAAATAGCAAAGATGGTATCATTACTTAAAGCTGATAATCAAGATGCAAAAGATTTGGATATATAAAATTTAGTATTTTCCAAAATAGTCAAGTATTTATTTACAAACTGTGTCAGATTTTGAATGTTTTAATGTATTACATTATTATTATATTCATTAAATCAATTATCTTTTATTTTTATCTTCTTCTCCTTTCTCAAATAAACATTTAAAGATTCTCTTCTCTTAAGTCATTTACACCCATCCATCTAATTTTCCTTCAATAAAATTTCCTTGATATGTTATTCCATCTCTTTTCAATGTACCTCTACCATGTCTTAACCCTTATTTAAACTCACCTTTTATTTATTATAATCTTAGTAATACCTTCATAATAATCTCCTAAACTCTTAATGTAAACACCTTTTCCATCTAATTTACCATCTTTAAATTAACCTTCTTATCTCCATCCATTCTATTTTTCTATTAATATCCCTTAACCACATATTTTATCATATGCAAATTCTCCTTCATATGTAAATATTTCATTTATATATTTGCCTTTTCCATGCTTCATTCCATTTTTAAATCCTCCAATGTATTTTTCATCTTTACTACGATACTCTCCATTTTCATCATTTAATTCTCCCTGTACAAACTTACCTGAAAATACTCTTTAATCTGTAAATACAAGAACACCATCCAAAAATTAATCATCCTTAGAATCTCCTTCAAATAAATAGTTTTCTGTTATAATTAATCCTTAAACAAAGACTCCATTCTACCAATATCCATAAAAGTATTTTTTTTCTTTTTCATTATATTCTTACCCTCTTCCATTCTATTTCTCATTTTTCCAATATCCCTAATACACTCTATTAACTCCAATATTCTTTGCATTCTAGAAGACAGCATCCTTTACATCATAATTAGAATTAAATTGAATGGCCTTTAATTTTGCTCTAATGAAGGGTGGTAAATCAATCAATCTTAAATGTTCTGGGATTATATCATTAGAAAATGGAATATTTTCAATCAATAATTTTAATTGTAGTTACTAAATACAATGTTCCATAACATAGATCTGTTTTTCCATTAAAGTAGTATTACAAATTTATTAGTATTAATTATTCATATCCAAACGAGATTTAATAATAATATATTGAGTAATTATAGATATGGATAAAATATATATTGTAAAGGAGTAGAAATATAATTAATATAATTTTTAATATATAAATTAATTAATGGAGGAACCGAAAGTTGAATTGGATGATCTAGAAGTTAATTAAGAACGATTAAAATTAAACACCAATCAACTTAAAAACCTTAGAGTATATGGATCATTGAATGCTGGTATTATTGCAGGTATTTTGGGAATGGGTAGAAATTGATGAATAATAATTAGATGGATGGATTGGAATTGCAATTTATGTTGCTATATTCTTGATTGTGAGTGCTTGCTTAGCAATTAAAATGAATTTTAGAGTCAAAGAATACTTCAAATCCAGTTATGATGCATATTATTCAGGAATCGGAACAGATATGTTATTATTCTTAATGATTTGGGTTATTTTCCATAATCTAGTAAATATATTATGAAAGTCACCAATTTATATTAATTCAAATATATATTCAGAATTTTACTGATTATGTTTTAACTTTCCTATTTTTATCGATTATCAACAATTTATTAATTTCTTTTATATTTAAAAATATCTCTTTCTGATGGATGAAGAATCAATATCATTACTCTTAGATTACATTTTAGGATTGAGTGATATATTTGATTTTGATACAGATAGACTAATTTAATTGAAAGAAAAATAAAACAAAGTTTCTAAGAAATTATCATTTAAACCCAAAAGTAAATTCATAAGCCAAATTTCTACAGAACTAAATAATTCAATAAGTTTAAAAATGGATCATTTGAGAGATTAATCAAAATAATAAAACGATGCCATTATGTATAAATTTAATACTCAAGATTATGCTCTTTAACACCTTACAAAGTAAATTAAAGATAAACCAAGCCAAGAAGATTTATGTGATATACAAATTGAAATTCGTTAATTCAAAAGAGACCGTCAAGAAGATATCAATTAGATATAAACTTAATTCAACAATTAATTAACAACAATTCAATAATCTCTAAATTCATATATAAATACTCAAGATTTTAAATTACTATTTGATGAATAGATAAGTGATCATATGTCTAATTTCTAAGCCAAATTTGCTCCTAAAGACCTAACTCTTTAACAATTAGATCTCTTAGATTGTCGATTTCATCATCTGAGTGAATAATTAATAGAACTTAAACGATATACGAATACTAATATAAATGCAGTAATCAATAAATAAGATGTATTGAGTAATTGATAACTTTCCCTTTAGTTCATTCTCTCAGACTTAACTACTACTGTGAAATAACATGAATTTAGTGAATTTGTTGAATCATCCAAATAATTTGCAACCCAATCACAACTTTCATTATTGTAAAATCTTCTATTTCCAAAACTGTAAGAACTATCAGACATAGTTGACAAGAATGGCAAAGAAATAGAAGGATTCCGTAAAATTATCAAAGCAACAGATTATGAATTATTACAAAAGTCAACCAAAATGGACTTTCTAATTTTAAAATAAGAAAATGAAGACAATAAACTTCAATCTTAAAACATTTTGCAATAAATTTAAGAATCATAAAAATAAATTAATAAATTATATCAATATTATGATGAATAAAAAATATTGATGGCTAAGTAGTTATCAGAGTAAATAATATGTAAAATAGAAGAAACTATTAAGAATAATGTTAATTAATAAATGTCAGAATATAATCTTTAAGATGTTGCTTAATAAATAGATCGTGTTTAAGATTTTCTAAAGAATAAGGCCAATAAAATAGATGTTTCAGATGCTTTAAAATTAAAATCCAATCAAAAAGAATTCTTGATTCTTGATGATCAAATCAATAGTATGAGTAAGACATTCAAATCTTAATTGAAAATATTTGCAGAATTTATGGAGTTATTTGGAATTAATACAGATAATGAATCCTTGAATTTTAAAAAGAATGCAATTTAAAAATTAATATTTGATGCCAAATCTCTAAAAAACAGTTTCTAACAAATTCATTAATAATAAATAACTGGAGTTGAGGATTAACCAGCCACAACTAGACAAAGTGCTATAAAAAAAAAATTTAGTACATCTCCTAAAAATAATGGAGTCAAACTACTACTAAGACCTTTATTATCAAACACATTTTCTGTTCAATAAGCTAAAAGAAATAAATTGAATGCTTCTATGATGTCATGATAATTTAAATATAAAGAGATTGAATTAGCAGCTTATAAATATATATATATATAAAGTATTTTCTAATCTCTTAATTTTGTTAACACCACAAAAATATTAAATTTTCGTTAAATTTCTTATTAATATTCATAAAAATATTATAATTAACTGCAGATTTTACATATATATGTTCAAATAATCATTATACTCGGCTAAAATACTTATCCATTTAAAAGTTAAAAGATGTATCAATTTTATAGATGAATTGAAATATGAAAATAATTCAAAAGTTAATATTTTATTTAACTGGATTGGATTTTTATCTTTAGATTAAATTATGAATAATTGATTCTACTACAGTAGTTTATATGAAGACATTATACCTTTAATTTATATCAATTATTAAACTACTAATCATTAAATACTTTATTATTATATAATTAATACATGAATATATATAAAGAAATTCAAATAGTATCAGCATAAACGACCAAATTAAATTGCACCAATCGGATTTGAATAAACATCTTTAATAGATTGAAATGGAAGTATAATCAATCCAAATGCTATAATTCCTAAAAGCACTTAAATTAAAATAGATTCTCTTTTATATTTTTTCACTAATTTTTTCAGGAATCCTGCTACTATATAACTTCCAAGACTAGAAACTAACTAAAATATAATGCTTATATTCTTACTCCCAATATGATAAATTCAGAAAATTAGTATCCTCCTGATAGAGCAATAATAAAAACTGAGATGGATGATGTAAATAAAACTGTGAAGGTAGCTGAAGCAGCTGCTCTTGGTGGGTTTATTCCAGTTTCTAACCAAAGGGGAGTCAATACTACACCTCCTCCTAAACCAACAAGTCCACCTAAAAAGCCAGCATATAGACTTGATTTCACTGTAATATCAAATACTGCGCTCATTTTACCATCTGAAAAGTCATATCCAATAGAATGCCTAAATTCTTCATCTTTTGATATAAATTTTCTATATCTTTAAACATTATAAAATGCAATCCCAAAGATGACAAAATTTAAAAAATGATAACCTAAGCCACAATAATCCATTCCAAGAATTGATGGTACTGCTCCTGATCCTTTTAATAAAGTAACAACTATGATAATCAAAATTGTTAAGCTGATTTCTGTAAGTGGTTCAATTGGATAGAGTCTTGCATCCTTCTCTTTTATGATATTCAATTCCTTAGAGTGATTACTTTCTTTTTATATTGTTAATTCCTTTAATTCAACAGGAATTAGTTGTTCATTCATTTCCTTACTACGAGTTTTTATGTACAAACTCTTTGTTTTTAAAAAGACCGTCAATAATATACCGAACAAAAAGATAACAATCATTAGTTTTGGTAACCATTTACCTGTTGCAACTCCTAAAATTGCTCCAGCCAATAAAAGGGGTAATGTGATTTGAACCAATTAATAATTGATCAATGGAGCACCTCCATTGGCAGTCTAAAACGATTTAAATATATATTAATACTCTCTCTTTTCCCAATCTAAGGAAATTACCAAGACTTCCTCCCAAAAGCATAATGTAAGTGTTCCATATAGCTTTTTTACTTGGACATCCCAATAAAACCATCATTACTGGGGATATGATTGGTCCACCACCAATACCACCTGCTTATGATAAGCCTACCAAAATGCCTAAAATACAATAAGAAACCCAAGTGGATGGTTCTGCTAAAGAAGGTAATTAATAATCCATGAATAATTTAAAATTGGAATATTTGATAAGATTTTTAAACTAAAAATACACACTCTAAAATATCCAATTTTAATATGAGTTTATTAATTGTTAATGAAAATAGTACATCATCAAAATTAATTAATAATTAAATCAATAACAAATTCAAATAGGTTTAACTTCAACACTTTCCATAAAGGTTTTCACTTGTCTCAAAGCTTCTTTATAATTATTTTAATTTTCTTCCATTTAAGATACTAATCCTCTCAATCTATATACTTCTTCAATCAAAACTTTCTTATGTCCTAAAAGTTTCTCCTTATCCTCTAATAAAATAATTCTATCTTATTCCATTTAGATTATCTATAAATATTTCTTAAAATATTATACTATTTTATTGTATTTAGAATTCAAGTCTGCCAAATTCTCTTTGACATCCTATCTTTAAAGTTCAGAAATTGATAATTGATTTTGTAAAATGTTAATCTTTGATTAGAGTTTCAGATTAACTGATTTTTCATATTTAAGAGTAGCTTAAGCATCTTCCAACATGTCTTCTAAATTTTTTATGGTTACTTATGATTCCTATAACTTGCTCTTCAAGAAATCCTTTACAGCCTTTAAGACCTCTAATTAAGCAAGAGCATCTTCTTCTGTGTCAAACATGCTATTATTTGTTGATAAATTTCCACATGCTATAATATCAATCTTTTCATGCTTTAGTTGTATTTCTGAATGTTTGGGTCCACCAACCAAATGATTAGCATTTCTACTTAACATTAATAATTTAAATCCCAAAGGACAAAACATAACCTTTCTCAAAGTAGAGCATGTTGCTGTAAATCTATATAGATCATTATCATCTAAGAATCCACACACTCTCTAAATTAATATGACCTGAATAAAAAATCTGATTAGGTACTTTAGGCAATTTTAAAAGAAAAGTGGCTTGATTTTTCTTGAGTAATTCTTCCCTATGTTTTTGACTAATTTCTAATTCATCTAATTATTCAATAATTTTATCAAGTTTATCCATATTATATTATTATTATATTTTTATGATTATTAGTCAAATAAGTAATAATGAGGATTGTCCTGAACCCTTAGAAACTAACATGAATAAAAGTTCAAAAGTATTATTATGGGGAAGAAAGACTTAACATCATAGCTTTGGAATAGAGAATCCTATTTGGAAATATAGAGCCTTCAGGATAATACTTATAGTTTCTAGATTTATTGTTCTAATCACTAAATAAATTACAAGAAAAGATTTGAGTCTAATCACTAAATAAGAATTCAATTTAATTAAGGATAAAGCAGCAGATTATAATTTTTACAAATATAAAGGATTGTTACCAAGAGATAAACCTTCATAAATCTTACTTAAATTAAACAATTGGTTTTCTTGCATATTATGTATAATATAAATAATAATAGCAGAACATCATAGTTAATTCTTAAATAGTAATGTTAGAAAGTGGTTATTGAAACCAGATGATACTATAATAATCATTTGGAATATTTACTTGATTGTTATTGTTACAATAAATGTGTTTTATGTGTCTTTGCGCATTTCTTTCCCAGAAATAGTGGAATTACCTTTAAAAAGTAAGGAATTCTTTTTTGAATAATTACCTGTCTATTCATTTCTCTTAGAAATAGTCTTAAAATTCAATACTTGTATTTATAACAAAGGAATACTGATTACAAATAGAATCAAAATTATAAAATTCTATTGCATATAAGGTTAATGAATATTAATATAAGATTAGGGTTTTTAATTGATTTGTTTTTAGTTGTTCCTTTTTTTATAGGCTAACAATTTGACTTTAGATACTTTGATTTTGTGATAATTTTGAAAGTATTCTAATTGTCTAGTTTATTCTCATCTCTTTTTAATCGATTAGAATTATCAAATAGATAAGCAGCCATATTCGATTTAATGAAATTGATGTATGCATATAAATATGCACTAGATCTTTTATGATTCTAGTAGCTCATTTTTCAGCTTGTATTTGGCATATAATAGGATAATGGGGTGAATGGGGTCATCATGAAGGGAAGACATGGTTGAAAGTAGCCAATTTGTAGAATGAATCATGGTTGGATAGATATGTAGTCTCATTTTATTGGAGTATTGTTACTATGACAACTATTGGATATGGAGATATAACACCTGTGAATTTGACAGAAAGAATCTTTGTAATCTTTATGACTATGATTTCATCTGCTACATTTGCATATACTGTAAATAATATTGGAGGTATATTCCAAGACTTTTCAAAATAATCAGTTTAATTAAAAAATAATATGAATTAATTAAATAGATATCTAAGAAGTTAGAATGTATCTGATGATCTTTAAATAAAGTTTAGAAGATATTTTGAATATTTGTGGAGCAAACCTTCTCAAAAAGTAATATAATTTGCAGATTTAATCCCTAAAAATTTAAAAGATCAAATGATTGTGGATGTTAATACAAAAATTTTAAATTAATTATCTTTTTTTAAGAATTTCAGTCAACCTTTACTACATAAATTATGTATGTAATTAGAAGAGAAATAAATTCAATCTGATGATTATCTTTTCAGAAGAAATAATAAATCATCTTAATTGTATATTTTAATAACAGGTGAAATAAAATTAATATTAACTCTCAAAG
This sequence comes from Paramecium biaurelia, assembly GCA_000733385.1. Classification (NCBI taxonomy): domain Eukaryota; phylum Ciliophora; class Oligohymenophorea; order Peniculida; family Parameciidae; genus Paramecium; species Paramecium biaurelia. The sequence goes on from JPFL01000247.1 coordinate 41,029, forward strand.
ATTAGCACAGATTGTTATAAAAGATAAGTAACCCATCCTTTATAGGATAATTGGATTTCTTTTCCAAAAGAACTTACTCTTATGATGCTGTAGCCTCAAAAACAACAAAAGTTCTTTAGATCTCAAGAGAATAATTGCATAATGTATTTAAGGATCACCCTTCTGATTATGTAATATTTATAAAAATATAACTTTTAGGAGATATTATAATAGATAAAAGATGACATTGTACAAAATCTTAATTTAAAGATAATTCAAATAAAATGTAATACATGCCAAAGTGAATGTCATTTTACAAACACATGTCCATTTTTATTTGGTATACCTAATAGAATCAAGACTTTATATAATTATAGAAAGTTTATTCCAATTGATAGAACACCTCTATATATTCGACATAATCATACAAGGAAGATGTATGCATTGAAACATCATTTCATTGTTTTGGAAAGTGTTCTAAATTATATGATGAAAAATGAAGATCTTGTTTAAATAGAAGAGATAAAAGAATTATAATAGCAATAGGGTATACATTTTGGAAATTAATTCACTTTTAATCAGATTTCAACTAATGTTTAGAGTTAAACAGCTTTGTAGATGAATGCACAAGGAAAATCATCTTTATCTCAAAGGATTCAGCTTTCTTTAGATGAATCTTCTCCTCGAACATTTCGAATTTGTTAGTAGAATAATTAATTTCTAAATACAACAGGAATAAGAAATAATAGAAAAATATCATTAAATTATGGATCTTAGGCAGAATTACCTGAAGAGGAGATGCCTACATATGAAAAGATTATGAAAAAAGGAGGAAATGAGTCCTTACGTGTAATGAATGATCAAGGAAATTAATAGGTATTGTAAGTACCCTAATTATAAATAAACTAAGTAATTAGAAGAAAATCAGTAAAATTAAAGTTAGATGATAGTTCTGAAGAAGAAGATGAAGATAAGATTTTAGGATAATACATAGATATCTTTTAGAAATTCGAGAGAGTTTTTGAATTCAATAATTATAAACCTCATAACAACATTTCATAAATAGTGGCCAAAGTATTGATATTAATCTATTTCATAGTTCCAGGAAAAAAGGATGGTATTCTAGAGATAGACAAAGAAAAGAAAAAGTCGTAAACAAGAAACCTTATTACATTTATTAAAATAAGCCTAAGGGAAATAAAGATTATGACTATTATATTTGTAATAACAAATCTCGACAATATATAAATAAATAGATACTTAATATAAATTAAATAATATCATTACATTAATAAATTGGAAATTGAAAATAAGTATAAATTAGTATAATAAGAATTCTAAATAGTTTGAAGCATAAATTTAATTTAATAAATATACTTAATGAATATACTCAAAATATTAAAAAGAGACTTAGAATATTCTTAATAATTTTATGAGTATTATTCTATCTAATATAAAATTACTAAGTAATATAATTATCTCACAAATAATAGTAATTGAATTATAATAATATTAAAAATATACAATCAATAAAATCAATGCTTTTAAAATACTAAATATTTATGATTTAGTTATTTCATATTATTAATTTATACTTGATCATTGAGTCCACCATCTGTCACTCTCTTTTAATAATAATAAACCTCCTTAATTCTTGAATGAATCAAAGCCATTGCACACATAATACAAGGTTCAAAATAGATTATCAAAGTCATTTCCCTTGCATAATACTAACTCTCACGAAAATGTCTTTGATGATTTTCATTTTTGTTATGTTCTGCTAGTTTCTCCATTGCTACCATGACACAATGTCTAACATTATTGATATGTGTTTCATCTTCTGCTTCAATCAAGATATCATTTTCATCATTATAAAGTATACATTTATTTCTTGTAATTTTTGTATCTAAAATCTATTGCATTTTCAGAGGTGCATCTTTGTTTTGTTTATGTGGATATTCATAATTTGGATGTAAGATATTCCAATATTCATCATATAATGATTTCTATTCTTTATTGATTGGTGCAATGCTTGGTAATTCAATTTCAAGAAATTACTCTACTTCAAACTCACCTTTCATTCTATCTAAGTCCTATTAATAGTGATAAATGAAGTACCTCTGGAAAACAAAATAACATCAACACATGATCCTTATCTTAACCTTACTTTATTAATTTAAGATAGTCATGTTAATAGAAATATTAATGATACTTTTGTTTATAAAGCTTAATGCATTTCTCAGTGTTCTCTTTCTTTATTTTAGCTAATACAAATGTTTTCAGAGTAGGTTGTTTTACATATCCCACAGGCATTAATTATTAGAATTGCATTTATAATTAAAAATATATTATTAATTTTCATCATTTTTTTTACCATTAATCTTTATTTTCACCACTTATTAATTCATATTTCTTTTTCTCATCTTCGATAAATTTCATAATCATAAATAATATCACTGTTATTGCTATTCCAACAATACATGAAAATATCATTAACATGTAAACTTAATAATGCTATCAATAAAAATTATTAACTTTACTGGCATTCCTTATTCAAATTCTATCTAAAATTAACAGTAGTCTCCCACATAAGGAGATTTACACATACATTAACCAAATACACAATATCCACCATTTCTACAAGGAACTGGACATTTTTTATACAATTCTTTCTTATCAAATTACTTTATCTATGTCATAATATTTTTTGGTGTTTAAAGATCCATGTGAATACTAAATAAATTGTCTAGAGTTTATATTTATGTTGAATTGTTTTCACTCTCATCAACAAATATCAATTTAAATTAACAATATTGCCCTCCATAAGGTGATTTACAATAGCATTAAGATTAAATACACAAACCTTATTTATTGCAATCTGATTTGCAATCATTATCTTCTTTGATTCTATCATGTCCAATATAGTGATCGAATTCTGTTGTGTAATTCATACCATATCCTAACTTTAATATGTAATCGCATTGTTCACCAGCAAAAGGATAAGGACAGTAACAGGTTTATGCATTACAAATACCTGTATTACATTAACATGTTTCTGCATTTATTAATGTTATGAATGTTATGAATATTAACATTTTGAATTAAATTAAAAAGATTTTAATTTTTTCTTTTAAACAATCATGGTAAGAATAGTGATTACTATTATCTATAGGCAAGAGGACCCAAGAAACATATGAAAAGAATCACAGCACCAAAGAGTTGGATGCTCTCAAAATTAGGAGGAAATTGGACAACAAGACCATCATAAGGACCTCATAAATTGAGAGAATCAATCCCATTATCTATAATATTGCAACAAAAACTAAAATATGCTTTGTATGCAAGAGATGTCTAAATGATTCTTGCTGATAAGGATGGTAATATTAAAGTTGACGGAAAAGTAAGATCTGACTTTGGATATCCAGTTGGTTTATTGGGTAAATATATATAATTAATGAGTCAGATGTCATTACAATTGACAAGACAAGAGAAAGTTATAGAGTTTTATATGATGTCTAAGGAAAATTCATATTAAAATCAATCAAACCAGATGAGGCTAAATTCAAATTAGTCAAAGTAACATAAAAGAAGGTTGGACCAAACAACGTTCCTTATATTGTTACAAATGATGCTAGAACAATCAGATACCCAAATCCTGAAATTCATATTAATGACACATTAAAAATTGATTTGGAAACTGGAAAGGTTGTTGATTTCCTCAAAGAAGAACCAGGTAATAAAATAATATAATATCTATTAGGAAATTTATGTTATATTATTGGAGGTAATAACATTGGAAGAGTTGGTCTCATCTAACATAGAGAAAGACATCTTGGATCATTTGATATTGTCCATGTTAAAGTATAAATTAATAAAGATTTTGTTAGGATTCAAATGGCAAACATTTCTCTACAAGAATGAACAATATCTTTACAATTGGCAAAGGAAAGAAATCCTTAATTTCACTCCCAGATGATAATGGTTTGTATTTGACAGCTCTTGAAAAGAAATAAGCCAGAGAACACCAAGAAGAAAAAAAATAATAGTGATAATTCTAAAGTATAGTACACATTTACATAAAATATTAAATAATTCAATTCATTAAATTGTGCAACATCAACTAATTATTTACTTTTATTATTATTAATACTTAATCGATCATAATTAACAATAAGAATTGAATAATTCATTAGAATCAAATGATTATTTCTATTTTAACAAAAAAATACCAAATTAAATTTAGGTGCAATTCTTTTTTATTTTATATTAATTTATGTTAATAATCATGTAATAATTAGATCTCAATTTATTTTATGTGATCATTATTCGTACTCTTATTCTAGTATTTGGATTTTCATTTGAGTAAAAGAATACTTTTAAATTGTAAATTAATTTAGATTCTACTTGAAGTGTATTTATGAATATTTTCCATTTATACAATTATATTATTTATATATATATATATATATTGTACATCGTTTGATAATGCAAATCATTTCTTTTATGCCTTAGTTGCAGCGATTTCGTTTCTTCTTCTGACAGCATTTGCTCTGTTCAATTTCACCAATTTTCTAAGTGCTGCCTTCTACAATCCAAGTCTTCTTGTGCCAAATCTCTTTCTGATTACCTATGGTTCATAAGACTTGATACTCTTGAGGCTGTGTGAATTCCGTGTTTAACACTTAAAGTTGAAGCATAAACTGATTGGGTATTCTTGGTCTTTCTGTCAGCTTATTAGAATTTTGTATTCTTTTTTGCAACCAAATTAACATTATTGATTTAGTTAGCCTTTGCTTATGTTGGCACTATTCCAACAGCATTTTTTGTAATGAATCCTTTTTATTAGATAGCTTTTATACCTGTGCTGCTGTATGTTTATACACCAGTGTTATTGAATGGATCAGTTGAAAGTGCTAATCCATTTCTCTTTACCAAAAAAGCATTGTTACCCTTAACTACCTCCCAAAGAACTGATTAAGACATTAATTTAAAATAGATATTAATTTTATTTTTAAAAATTTAAGTAATTCATTAATGCTAACCATCACTATTAAATATGTTCTTTGCATGTGCCATTGCATTTTCAGGATGTAATGCATCTTTGCATTCTTTCTCTGCCAAAATGCACACTACAATTGTACCCAACTAAACATTATTAATTCAATTTCTACTTTCAAGATAAAGTTGATAACGGACAACACTAATACAAATGTTTAAATTCCATCAGCCCAATTGTGACTAAAAGTAGAAGAATTCCAAAATGGTCCCCAATAAACAAGCCAAACGAAATCAATAATCCATGAGTAAACAAATAGATAAATTAATCTAATCTTTTGTGATACCTATATTCAGATGAATGATTGACTTACAGGTCTGTCTATATCCCAAAGCAAATATGCAAAGGCAAATAGTGGAAGATTATAGTCTGGTCTTGCATAACAGGTGAAGCAAGAGATAAATGCAATAGCAAGAAACAATTTCTTAGGCCACTCTTACATTTCAAAAAATTATATAAATAATTATATATTATCAAATATTTGTTAAGAGTATAAATATAATTAATTAATATGATGCCCATTCATTATTAGAGACAGCTCTCATAAAAATCAAGGAGAACTCCCATCTCTACTAACAGTATATAATTATATCATACTCTACATTATTACATTACTTTTATATTATATTTAAATATATTCAATATAGTAGGATTAGATTCACTGTTGCAGTAACGAATAATAATAGACCTTGTATAAAAGGAATATAATTAATCTCCTGGAAATACTGCCTTAAAATTATAAAAGCATAGTAGCTTCACACTCAAACCTAATAGATTGCCATCACTTAAGATGCATAAAGATTATGGACTCACTGAAGAGGAGAAAGGGACTTACGGAGATAGGTAATTATTAGGTTTCGACAAACTTGAACTCTTAGGAAGGTATATTATAGTTTAACTCTATTTAGGGGAGGATTTGCATTAGTCTGGTTGGCATCAACTGCCAATCTGAAGGTAGCTTTGAAACAAATAGCCAAACCACAATAAAGTAAAGAGGCAAAATTCAGTTACATTAAATCAGAAAACATTGTATAGATAATGGGTGTGGAACATTCAAACAAAGATACCTGGATTATATAAGAATTAGGAGGTAAACCTTTAAGCAAAGTGCTCTACACAATGAAAGGGGAATTCTACAAAGGAGAAAGAGTATATGCAGTACAAAAAATGATATTTGTTAGATAAGTGAGACTTAAGAATTGTTAGATATGTATGAACATCCATACAAACTCATTGAACTTATGCATGGAATTCTGAATGGAATCTCATGTATTAATGATAAGCATGTTACTCATTTTGATTTAAAGCCAGACAATATTTTAGTTGAAAATAATATACCAAAAATTATAGATTTTGGATCAGCATTTTCAAATGAAGATAATGATTAATTTGGGATGATTACCCCTGAATATATGGCTCCTGAGGCCCTTGATATCATGCATAATTGGACTAAATATTCTAATCAATACAATACTTAAATCGAAGCTCTAACAAAAATGCATGGAACTCCAAAAATCGATGTTTGGAGTTATGGTATTTTTATAAACAAATAAAGGGGCAATAATACTTGATATTTTGCATGGTGTTCCTAATTGGCTATCCTATAAAGGCAAAATTATGAGATAAGGAAAACCCTAAATCAAATATGGCTTATTTGCTGTAAAAGGAAGAGATTTAAGCAAGTAATTATAAGATCTTATTACCAAGAATCATCTAAAAATAATAGTAATTGTAATTGAACTCAATAATAAGGCAGAATTGCAATTACTTAACATTAGTCAAATAAAATTAACTCTTCGATTTACTTAAACAATGTCTAGCCTATGATCCATCTCAAAGATCAGAAGCTAAAGAATTACTAAAACATGAATTTTTTAATTAAATTTGATGCATTATTATTCCAAGTTATTATCAGTTTTTTAAGCTTTTGTCTTAAACATCATTTTTACTAAACATGATGTGAAATGATCTAGAGTGGATAGAAATTATTTCTTATGACTCCTGCAAATATGATTGATAAACAGTATCCCTTCTATTAATAATATTATTAATTTATACAAATGAAATAATTTATCATTGAATTTATAAAAGAAATTTCCTATAATAATCTTTTGTCAAAAGTATTAGTTTAATCTAAGTTATTCAATTTTCAAAACCATTCTTAATTACAGCACTTTGATTGTTAATATAGTTTCTGTATTATTAGAGTAAAATGCAATCTAAATTTTCAAGAATAATAAAAAAATCACCTGTTTTTCATCTAAAATTATTGATTTGAGAAATATATAGTGAAGAAAATTATAGCCCAAAAAATAATTACATTTCAAAAAAAAAATAATAGTGATAATTAATTCGTTTTAATTTTGGTTTTAAACTTATTGCTTTAAATTGGAATTTACAATTGTTTAAAATTCACGAATACAAAGAATCTCTTGGATTATACAGAAAGTTAAATATGTTCGATTGTAAATATATAGAAATATTAATGAAAATTTTATGATTAACAAAAAATAATAATCATAAATCCTCTTATTTTTTAGGTAATATTGAATTAATTAAACTAAATAAAATAATGCATTTACTTGCTAAGATTTTTCAGTTCTTTTTCATAATCTTCCCTTTTTGTATTAGTTTCCTTGCTCTGTTATTATACCCACTGAGAACTAGAAGTGATAAGTTGCAATATTTCATCTTTTTGAGCCTAACTTAATAGATTATTGTATTGAGAATTCTAAGTTATTTGATTAAACTAATACTAATAATGTTGGTATGAAGTCATTTATGTAATTAATTAACTTAGTTATTGCTTAATCATTTTCTTTCAACAAGAGCTAATCATTTTCTTTTTTCAAGAGCTAATCCTTTTGATACTACAAGTGCAAATCCATTTCATTCTAAATTTTAAGTAATATTAAATCTTCTTCTGGAAATTACTATAAATTTGTTGTGACGATTTGATTTTTTTAACTTTATGTGTTTAAATCAATAGCAGTAACAAAAAGTATTCCATTTTAATCTAATGAAAAAGTAACTTGAATCTTGGGTATCCCTTATTTTGCAATTTAAATGCCTTATAATTAATATTAACCAATTTTATCGTCTATATGTGTTTAAAGTTTTTCACCCTAATAAATGACAATTTCTACTATACGTTGATAATCTTCAATGGTAGAGAAATATTTTGACAAAGATATTGGATATACAGACAGCCTAGGTATAATTTTACTAATTTAGTCTCCCTTAACTTCGATTCCAAAACTTATTGGAGTTAAATTAATTTCTATTATCATATTTCTTTTTTAATCGCGTTTTGTTAAGAAGTTTGCATAAATAGCAGTCCCAATACAAATCATTTCTTCTTAAATTTTATCCTTAATGATCTTGATCGATTTAAAATAGTCTTCAACAATTTATTAGACTTTAGGAATTCTACTACTACCTCCGACTAGAATAACTTCATCAATTTTAATTTTTTTTTTCTTAACATCATCATCTGCAGATTTTATAGCTAATTGAACCCTTTCATATAATTTAGAATTCAATTCTTCAAATTTGTCCCTTGTAACATTACAAATAAAATCATATCCTTCAAACAAGTTTGTTATTTTTATCTAAGCAACTTATTCTTTAGAAAGAGTTTCTTTAGCAATTTACGCTTCTGTTTTTAATTTTTACTTTGCATTGTTATTCTCCGTAAGGTTTACTTTAGTAGCTGCATATATTTGATCAATAAAGTAGTTAACTAATTTCCATTCAAAATCTTCTCCTCCTAAATTTATTTCAAATGCATGAGTTAGATCTTCAAAATAGTCTTTTTTTATTTTCATTACAGTAATATCCAAAGTGCCACCTCCAAAATCAAATACCATAATATTCTTTTCCTTTTCTTCATAATTTTTAGCATAAGCAATTGCAGCAGCCCTTGGTTCACTTAAAAGTTTTACAACATTTAATCCAGCAATTTTTGCAGTTTCAATTGTAGTATTTTACTAAGCACTATCAAAACCTGTTGGGACGCCAATGACAACATTACTTATATTTTGTTTTAAGTAAGATTCAGAAATTTTCTTCAATACATTTAAAACTTTTGCTTGAATGTATTTTGGGTCTAATATTGCGGGACTCTCATTTCTAAACTTCTATACTTTAATACAGGCACTGCCATTCTAATCAATAATAGTATAAGTCACATTTAACATAACGTCCTACACTATTGGGTCATAAAAACTATAATTAATTCATAATTTACTATTGCCCCAAGAATCTTTTGATATCATAAAATGTATTGTTTGGATTACTAACAGCCTAACCTTTGGCTTCATGTCCAACTAAAAATGTATCGTTAACTAAAGCGACAACTGTAGGTATTGAGATATATCCATTATTTTCAATTACTTAAACTTCTTCATTTTTAAAAAAACAAACACTTGAGTAGGTTGTCCCTAAATCAATTCCAACAATAGGACCATCATAAGTATCATTGTTTGCTTAAATGATTAAAAAGAATATTCCCAATAATAAAACTTACATAAAATTTGTTAATTAAAATAAATACTATTTTTTATTTTATTGAAATATTACAATTTGAGTATTGATAGTTATTTGCTAATATAGTTGAAATTTGGATCCATTTCAAAATAAAAGAAAATTGGTCTAATTGATAATCACTGTAATTTGTTGTTTTATCATTGTTTGAAGATAAAAGAATAAATAATAATAGAATATTTATTTTGGTTATAATTATAATTAATCTATAATTCTTAATAAGATCTTCTTAAATCCATAATATTTAAAATAAATTTAGTAAATATTAATATAAGAAAAATAAAATAATTAAGTCAATTATTGCTTATTTTTAAATAATTGTCTATATTTATGATTCAAATATACACAGTTTAAATGAATACAGATAAAGCTCTATTAATATCTGAATTAATTTATTTCTACTTTAATATATTAAATATTATTTAAGATTTAAAATTGCAAAAACAACGGAAGAGTAGATTATAATATTACTATTATTATTATTAATATTTTTGCCATAAATTGAAACAAATAAGCTTATTTAGAAATTTAATCTTTGATACCAAATATACGACTTTTTTTGAAACACCCCAATTACTGGAAGATTTTTATTTTTTGATGATTTAATTTGAGTAATCCGAGGAGCCGCCTCCTCGATCTTATTTTTTTTAGGTGGAGAGAGAGGAAGATGGCATTCTGGGAGTATCAGAGAATTTTGGCGAAAAGGAATAGGCTTGTAGTGGAAAGTTCAACTTCTAACTCTGCTTGTCGGTTTTTAAATTGATAATTAAAAGCATTTCCAAAAATTTTCATTCTTTTTATTTTATAGTAGAAAAGCTTCTACATATTGTATCTTTCTTTTAACATTAAAAATAGTTGATGAATTCATAAAAAGCAAATAAAAATTTATCGAAATCTTAAATTAACAATTTTTCACATCTATTTTTATAAATAAAATGCTTTGTCATACTTTACCTGCTCTCAAAGTAGAGGTTTGATTAATAGATTACCTAAATTGTAATAATTTATTTTGAAATTTAGTTTTGTTAAGTAATCATTATTTGGGATTTTTTATATTGGAGTTACGCCGAAGAATTATTTGTAAAACATTTTATTTATTCATTAATGTTAAATTTTCATTTTTTTGGTTTCTTTAAAAAGAAATCTTATGTGTGATTAAATTCAAAAATTTGTTTACTAATAAACATACATTGATCATAATAGTAAACAACAGGAAGATTCTTCTAGGACTGATTAAAATTTAATGTGTATTTTCTTCACTATCAAATAATTTTAGAAAAATAATTAATTTCTCTATCTTAACCAGGGCTTGGATAAATTTAAACAAATCTTAAGTGAGTATTAAACATTATATCAAATTATTGTATCTTTTTTAGAATTTAGATTTGTTGAATTAAACAGCATTAATACTATAATTATACTATTAATAAACTTAATTAAAGAAATACATTAAACTATTTTGGAAGCGCTTGACTATGTATTAATTGATAATTTAAAGTAAAGTCATTGAACTAAGATACTTATATTGGCCTAGCAGGATAAAGAAATAAGATTATAAGTAATGAATATAGGGAATTAAGCAATTACAATTGAATTTTTATGTTTATAATAATAAAGATTTAATTAATTTTGAATAATTAGGTGAGAGAATGACATTTATTGTAAAACTAAGAAACCTTTTACTTAACCTCCTCTTAGATAGAGATGATCTCAAATATTACAAATATTACTCTTTCTTTTTCCTTATTAAGAGTTAATTTTTAGGTGTTCATAGATAGTTATGATTTTCATGCATTTTATAAAGCTAAATTAAGGATGAGAATATTAAAGTACTTCACGTAAATAATTTTCTTGTTGTTTAAATACTAAGACTTCTTTTACTTTTTATTATGAGTTGATTGTATTGATTTCTTTCATAATATATAAATAACTTATTAAAGTTATGAATATTTTTTGTTATTTCTTCTCTTATTTTTGTTCTTAAATTCAATTAGGAAAACTTGCTTATTTATTATGGCATACATATTTATAAGTCTAATCCATCATATTTGTTTACGTTTTTATTCCTTTCTCCCAATTATGTATTTACCTTCTCCATTTACTCTACTACCTCTTTGTGTTCAGAATTTTTAACTATTCTAAGTTTTTTGATCGATACTTGTATTATAATTCAAATCCTTATATTGTTTTTTTTAATATTGGTAAAGTATTTAGTATATATCCTAAAATAAAGACCCCTTAGTAAGTTAAAATTCGGTTATTTAAAATATTAATGATTTGGTGAAGCAAAATATAGTACATTCAATAGGCGATCTCCATTGGCAGCCTTTCTGATGTGAACCCTAGTCAACTTCCCTTCCAATCAATTAATAAAATTCTCCATATAATATTATTTATTTATTTTGAATTCACTTATGAAATTGTTTGAGGATAAATTAAATTACATATTTTTTACTAATTTATTTAATTACACCATACTTTTTTTGAACTCAAAATTTATTTTCTAAAAACACAATTCTTTTTTCCAAATCCATATAAGATTTAGGCTTATCTATTTAAAATAAATATTTAGCAGCAACTTATCAAATACTTTTGTATTCATTAACATTGTCGACTGAAAAAAATCAATTTAACTTGGTTAATTATTCTATTTTCATCATAGATGCAAACCAAATTGCTTCATGCTAAATAGCAAGGTATTAAGAATGTAAAATCAGCACACTGTTTAATATATAAAGAGGAAGATTTTATAAGAAAAAAATACTTGATTGATAAATCTTGGGTTAGTCAAAAAAAATTGTCTTATTTTTAGGAAACTTATAGATCTAGACTCTAGAACCTATATTTCAGCATTAAGAGGAATTTCAGAAATTTAAATGTATTATAGATAAAATTAGATTTAAATAAGCAGTTCATTTTAATAATAATTTAATTTCATCTAAAGTCGTTTCGATAGGTTTAGGCAGTATGTAAATCAATTAATTTTCAATGATTTGTGGAATTAATATACTGTACTTTAATCTTTTCGTAAGGAATTTGAATAAGGATAAAATGTTGTCTCTTTTAAAACATTGAAATAATAACTAATGCTGTGTGACATTACTTTTAGGCAAAGAAAACAAAAGGGTTCTGGATATTTACCAATAATATACACCTATCAGTCTACTTCAAACATAACAATTATTATCCTTTATTAATCAAGGCTATAAGGTAATCTACTTGGATGAATCGACTTTTTCTCACATGACTTGCAGTCCAAAATATTGGTGCTGAAAGAAAATGAACAATATATAATTTTATTCAAAAACCTATGGAATGAAATTAAATAAATTAGCTTAAAGAAAATCAATTAAACTAACAAAAATTTAATAATATTATTAAATTCAAACTTAATCGAATAAACCCCCCTTTCGATTTAATTTTTAATACATCCATTATATCATAATGTAATAACATTAAGAAAAATGAAAGAATTTAAATAGTATATATAAATAGAATTGAAATTACACAAATTAAAAATATCAATAAATTTTGTTGTAATTCTTGAAAAATGAAAATGAATATTCATATTCCATCAGACCAAAAACTTATTTTATGTAGAATTCTACATTATCCGATATGTGTCTTTCATCACAGAATTTTCTTTGATATTAATTAATTTTTCTTTCTTTTCCTGACCAGAAATATTTATATGTTTCTTTAGTCATATTTTTCGTATATTATTATGGTCATATCGATAAGAAATGATGAACATTATCACAAATTAGCTCAAAATCATTATCTACCATTGTATTCATCATTTATTTTCTAAAATATCTTTATGCATGTCATTTTCGAATATAATTTTCCCATGCAATGTTTACTTTTCAAAATAAACTAATATTCAAGTGTTTCCCAATCTATATCAAATTGAGAATAATGTTTGCACACACAATTGTTATTTAATTTACAATTAAAGAAAAAGAAAATCTATAAACCTTTCATTTTATTCATAAATTTTTTCGTAAAACAATAAAAATGAGACTCTTAATTAAAAATTTATAAGAGCAACATATTTTCAAATCTTCCTCCCATTCCTCTTCTAAAAAATACAAATCTAATAACTTAATTGTATGTGATGATAACTCATAAATATTGTTTTTTCTCATTCTCTCCTAAATTTGAAACTTAAGATTTCCTTTAGAAAATCATTTGCACTTTGCTAAAGTTTTGGGATTAAGGAGATTTGTGCAATTCTGCTGAATACTAATTTAATACTTCAGAAAAAAAAATATACACAATTATTTAATGATTAACATATTACTTAAAGAATTTAAAAATAGAAGTAAAGAAATAAAATAAAATAATAATATACTTTATTATTTTTTTAGATGAAATATATAAATATGGTTTCTATAACAATCCTTCTTTGATGACTTAATCCCTCGATGATAAAAATACTTTCCAAATAATAGGGAATACATAATGTCGTTCCTTTTATCTTTTTGATTTTACTGATTTCTTTCTTTTCAGTAGACTTAATCCACTTAGTTTTAGAAGAAAAAATTAAAATATAACAAAATAAGACTTACTTCAATCTTATTCTTCTACCTTAGTCGGTTAATTAGAAATTACAACCAATCATAAGAGAAATTCCTCTTGATTTAATAAGATACTAAAAATAAATTTTCCTTCAAGAATGGTGTTCCGAAAGTTGACCCTTGTCTCCTGCACTTTTAAATAGATATGTTAGAGGATTTTCAAGCCCTTCAAATATAAATGCAATTTGACTTCCTATGCTTTTGCAAATGACATTATTATAGTTTTTGATCAAGAAAAAGCAATTCTTCTTATCTCATATTATTTTAATGTTTAAAGGAATTAAAGCCTAGAGTGAATTAAGAAAATGTGCTATTTTATTCATTCTAAAGCAAAAATAAAGCAAATAAATATTCCCTTATTTAAACTTTTAGATATCTAAGAGTATAACAAATCATTAATATGTAGCTTGATAAGATCTAGTAAATTTTAAAATTCTTAAGTGAAAAAATTGTAGATTTTTAAATAATTTTATATTCTAAATTTTCATGCCTACCTTCTATACCAATTCAAAATACAAAATTTACTCAAGCACTTATCCATATTCTAGAATCATGGGGTATTGAATTTCATGCAACATTGGCCTAAGAATAATATAAGCCCATAATTTAATTAAATCTTTATTCAATTTGTTAAATAAAAATAATAATATTAAGGTAACCAAATATTTAGAAAGATAACAGGATTGTATAAAAGTTGTCATGATAATTAAGTTTTATTTACAAACTTGTCTTATTTTATTATCAAAATAAAGTTAAGAGTGAATAGTAGTTTTATTTAATAAAAATCTATTTAATTTAATAATAAATTTCAACACTTAATATTTATTACTAAGCTTAATCTATAAAATGTTAATTTTTCAATCTAATATGATCAAAGACATCCATTCTCCATTTATGATAATCCAACAATAGCTCCAAAGATAAGAAGTATATTAAATAAGCCTGAAGCAGTATATGCTGCTTTCAACATGGAATCTTTTTCTTTATAATGTGCTACTAAGATTGCAATGAAAGCTATTCAGATATATAAGGTCTTACCCATGAAATGAAGATAACAAATAACTATAGAATAAATTCTAGGTTGATATAACAGTGCCATTCCAATTGGTATAATGTGATATCCAAAAAAAATGGTGAAGAATTTATTTAATGCATCTACGCTTATGATTGAGGATTTCACCTTAATATGAATTGATTAAAATTACTTAAGATTGAGTTGGAGGAGCAGCCCCTTCATTATGTTATCCTGGTTAAGATGTTTCCTACTCAGGATTTTAATAATATGATGCCATACTAATAACCATATAAACTAAGTAAAGAAGGAAAAGTTCAACAAATATTCCTAGAGATTTCAATTGAAGTACCTTTCCTCATAGGAACAAAATCTTATGTGCAAGTCATCGTTTCAAGTATTTCAGACATAATATTTGAATTTGTTTTATTTTAGTTAATAATATATTTGTATTATATGATTATTGATTTAATATATTTTCAATTCAAATAATGATAAATATTCCTAATAAATCTATATGATTGATAAATACCAGTCTTTTTCATCTCTTCTAATGTACTCTCTTTCAATTAAATTTTCAATTCTCTTTTTGATGAATAAAACATCAGGTTTAAAGATTGAAATCATAGATTAACAATTTTCAAGCAATTCATGATGCTTAATTGTTTTTTTGGATTTCATTAATCTAACCAATTAAGAATCCACAACAAATTCTCTTTACTTATTAATTTATTCCATCTATTGCAATTCCTCTTAGTTTTACTCCTTGACCTTACTCTAGAAATTAACTAAACAGTTTTACCGCTCTTTTTGGCTACATCTTTTGATTCGGTAACAATTTCATTTTTTTAGCTCTATTAGTGAAACCCAAGTTCAATTTTAGTACTTCATTATCATCAGAAAAATCTTCAATATCCTATTTCTCCCTTTAGATAATCTTCATACAAACAAAAGGAATTAATGAATTTTCTAAATCTATCTTATCTATTTTGGTCATATCCAAAAAATTTTTGATTGATAATGAAACCCCTTAATTGAATTAGAGGAAAGCAACCATTTATATTGTATTTACATTGAGATAGTATTTTTCTGTTTAAACTTTATATATCAACTCTCCCTGACCCATATTAAAACACCAAGTTAGTATTCTTCCATTGTGTTTAGTTAAATACATCTTCTCATAATTCCTAGATAAATTTAATTAAATGTATACTCCAAAACATTTTAAATTTGAAGTGGCTTAATGATATTATCTTAAATAGTAGTAATTGGCCAGCATCCTTGAGATAGCAAAAACACGTTCAAATCAAATTTAATATCTTTACTGATTTATTAATCAGTGCCAAATCTATTTGATTGTTCAATATCGTTGATCATACTGGATAATTAAGTTCTAAGCATAGGTCAAAATGTTACAGAACATTAGTACCAGTTTCCCCTTTGAATTTTTACAAAAGTTACTTCTCCAATTAGAGATTTTATATCTATTGATTAAGTAATCTGTTGGATAAGAATTTTTAATAATGTCGAAAGAACACATCCCTTTGATAAAGTAATTGAAATATAGAAACTATTTTGCTTAATCTTTTATCAGTTTCCATCTCATTTACTCCTTTTTCACTTCTTATGATTATATCTGTATAAATGGCCAACCAAAGCGGAGATTTCTCATTTTTATTGATCACAAACATAAAGGCTCCACTGTAGGATTTTTAAATCTCTGGTTCATCTTGCAATTAATGTTTTAATATATTTTAGGCTTTTTCCATTACTTCTAAAATTCTAGTGAAATAAAGCTCTGCCTCATCTATAAATTAGTAAATAATAATAAATACGTGGTTAGCGACCATCCTTTTATTATTATTGTTCTATTTCAATAGAATTATTAATAATTTGCCCTTATTATTCAAAATAAATTTAGTAAGCTTTGGCAATATGATTTATGCATTCCTTAGTTCGTAGTATGTATTAAAATAATTATTTTAATTCATCACCCCTGTCGTATTGCAACATATAACCTACTCCTGTAGGGGAATCAACCAATCTAGATGCTTGATCTTTTACTAGCATCAACTTTAGTTTGTTTTCAATGGCTTATTAACTCTTTGGATAGCATTCCATGCACATATCTAATTCTAGTTTGAAGATGGAATTTCCCCAATTTATAAACTCTGGGGTAGTAAACCTTTATTTATCATCTATTTCCTCCTTATAATATTTAGATGTCTAGGGATAAAAATAAAGTTTACTTCTAATAAAAGATAAGCTTAAAATTGTTCTTTGTAGAATTTTTATGCATCCTCTTGCTTTCTGCAAATGTAATCATATTCTCCAACTTCCCTCATATACTTTAGTTCAACTTCTTTAGAACCCATGACAGAAAATAATTGGATAAGTTATTTGATTTATTTATTCAATAATATTCCATTCTTTCTTGTTTCCTAAATAAATTATAAAATTGTATTCAGAATCAGCTTATTGCATTTATCGAAATACCCCTCTTTCAATAATTTTAAAGAAGTGCTACATAAAGTTGTCCCGATAAATGGCATTGCAAATTTATCCAAATAATAAAACATTTTATAAAGCCAATATGAATAAGCCTTGTAATCGTGATATGTTTTTGAAACAATAAGGAGTACCTGAATATAAGATAGTTATTCATACACTTTCTTTCTCCCCTTAAAATTCATTAACCTTTTGATAAATATCTGTGATGAATTCGTTCAAGAAATCCTTAAAAAACATTATCAACTATTCCTCAACTTTCTCACCGTTATTAACAATTAGATTTTTTGACTAATTTTTTTAAGCTTAAGCATTTCCAGCCTAATCTGTCAACTTATAAATATCGCTTGAATTTTAAAAATGAAGTACTTGTAAATACCCATAATTTCTTGGTTTTGCATTTTTATTGCCATTCCTTCTAACAAACCTTATCTAATTTTTTTTGTGGCAATTTAACAATTCTTTTGGATTTACTGTAAACTTTATTGGTATTACTTTTATTTTTCAAAATTACATTCACTTTTTTTACTCATTTATATTTATATAATTGAAAAAAGGGAATACAAAATTATTAAATATATATATTATTTAATCACTTTTTTACCCAATTTGATGTTAGTTTATGAGTTACTTCTGGTTAAATTTGTAATTCCTATTTGAAAATCATCAATTTAAAATATTATGGTCAATAAAGATATCTCTTTAAAATGGCAAACAAATATTGTACCCTTATAAAATAAAAAAAATTTGGCAATTTTATAATCCCTTCTCCCAACATTGGCAGTATGGATGCAGTAATGCTTCCAAAGGTTTTAATCTATCCCATGGAGGATAAACCAATATTTTATTAATAGAATCAATCAAATAGGTTCTGGCTTAAATTTAGCTAATACCTAAATAACAAATATCTTGAATACCTTCGCCTAGGGATGACACTTAATTAAGAAAAATTGAATTGTTAATGTTAAGGATACATTTGCTTGATTTGATCTATAATTTGTGTCCTTAAAATTTTGACTATTTCAAATAATTGATTGGTTGCACTTTGTAATTCTTAAAGAAGTCATCTAAATAAATTATTAAATTATTTATACTTTTAATTTTTCTTTCTACAAGCGTTAATCTGTTTCATTATACCTTAATAGTTAATTTAAATCATCTTCTGAAATCCTCAATAAATTGTTATGGAAATTTCATCTTTTTAACTATTTATTTATAAATCAACAGTAGTACAGAAACCATTTCTATTTAATAGTATGAAAAAGTAACTTCAATTTAGGGTATCCATTTTTTTACAGCTTAAATCAATTTTTATCCTATTCTCCAATATTATTATTAAAAATTACAAATTTACTTTCACCATAAAATTGGAACTTTAGATTAATAATCATTAATCATAAAGAGTAGTATAATTTATGACTAAGTTAATGGGTATTTAGACATCTTAGGTATAATTTTACACTTTAACTCTCTCTCAAGTTAGATTTCTTTTTCTTAGATTTATTTGGTTAATAAGTTTGCATAAATAGCAGCCCCAACACAAACCAATTCATCCTAAATTATATCTTAATTGATCTTACTCTATTAAAAAAAATCTTTAACAATTTATTAGAATTTAATAATTTTACTAGACTCTCCACTAGAAAAATTTCAGCAATTTTATCTTCTTATTAATTAGATAATTTAATAGCCACTTTTATTGCCATAATATCCCTTTCAAATGATTCAAACTCTCAAAATTTTTCCTTGTAATATTATAAATAAAATCATATTCTTCTAAAAATTATTTATTCATATTTATTTATTATTTATCAATTTAACACAAATCAATGATCAAAATCAGATGGAAAAAGTGTTTATTTTGTCAATTAAATTTCTTAATCGCTGCTTAAAATTCCCTCTCTTTTTGTTATTAATTCTAAACATCCATTAAATAAACTAATAATTCGGATATATGGAAACTCGAATGGTAGTTTATTATGTGTACATAGGATAACGGACATTAGTGGATTTTACATATTCTATTGTATCCAAAGTGCTAACTCCAAAATCAAATACAAATTATTTTCTTCTAATTTATAATTTATACCATATGCAATTGCAGCAGTTTTTGGTTCACTTAATACTCTAACATCATTTAATCCAGTGTTTGCAATATTAATAGTAGCATATTTCAAGGCTCATTAAAAACCTATTGGAATGATGATGACAACATAATTTATTGGAAGTTTTATGTAAGAACATCTAAATTCTTCAATTATTTAGTCAAAACGTTTGTTTGAATGTAATCAATGATAAATAATTCTTGCATCTTTCACTTATATAAATCTCTAGCCATTTTAATCTTCGATAGTATATGTCAGTCTTTTCTTCATCTTCTATACACATGAATGATAATACCTATAATTAATTCATAATTTACTATTGCCCCAAGAATCTTTTGATATCATAAAATGTATTGTTTGGATTACTAACAGCCTAACCTTTGGCTTCATGTCCAACTAAAAATGTATCGTTAACTAAAGCGACAACTGTAGGTATTGATTTATATCCATTATTTTCAATTACTTAAACTTCTTCATTTTTAAAAAAACAAACACTTGAGTAGGTTGTCCCTAAATCAATTCCAACAATAGGACCATCATAAGTATCATTGTTTGCTTAAATGATTAAAAAGAATATTCCCAATAATAAAACTTACATAAAATTTGTTAATTAAAATAAATACTATTTTTTATTTTATTGAAATATTACAATTTTGAGTATTGATAGTTATTTGCTAATATAGTTGAAATTTGGATCCATTTCAAAATAAAAGAAAATTGGTCTAATTGATAATCACTGTAATTTGTTGTTTTATCATTGTTTGAAGATAAAAGAATAAATAATAATAGAATATTTATTTTGGTTATAATTATAATTAATCTATAATTCTTAATAAGATCTTCTTAAATCCATAATATTTAAAATAAATTTAGTAAATATTAATATAAGAAAAATAAAATAATTAAGTCATATATTCTGCATATATATCTATAAATTGTAGGACTCTAATTATTCTAATTGATTCAACTTTCCAATTCTTCCTTCAAAAGATGGGTTATTTATTGTTATACATAATCTTTTAGTATCTTCAGGATTATATTTATCACAAACATTAAGATCAATATATAGTTCTGAGGAAAAACCAAATGCTGTATTTCTTAAATGATACCAAAAAAGCTTTCCAGAATTACTTTCTTGGGCAGCCTTTTTATTGCCTGTCGTAAAAAGAGCTTTTAGTGCGAAATCGCAGGCAACTATAGTTAATTCCTCTTGTTTTTCTGCCGCTATGCAAACTACTCGGGATACTTTATTAGCAAACACCTTTTTATATATTGGTTAAAAAGTATCCTAGGTGATAAATTTGGTAAACTTTTCATTATAAATAAGTTCAAAGGAAATAAAATTCTTTGTATGAAGATTTTGAAATATTTTTCCTTAAAATTATTAACCTAGGTTTGCTTATGTGTTTTCTGTTAAATTAGATTAGTCTTCTAATGTGTTTTCTGTTTAATTGGATTATTCTGATTTAGGTTAGTCTTCTAATCTGTTTTCTGTTTAATTGGATTATTCTGATTTAGGTTAGTCTTCTAATGTGTTTTCTGTTTAATTGGATTATTCTGATTTAGGTTAGTCTTCTAATGTGTTTTCTGTTTAATTGGATTATTCTGATTTAGGTTAGTCTTCTAATCTGTTTTCTGTTTAATTGGATTATTCTGATTTAGGTTAGTCTTCTAATCTGTTTTCTGTTTAATTGGATTATTCTGATTTAGGTTAGTCTTCTAATCTGTTTCTGTTTAATTGGATTATTCTGATTTAGGTTAGTCTTCTAATCTGTTTTCTGTTTAATTGGATTATTCTGATTTAGGTTAGTCTTCTAATCTGTTTTCTGTTTAGTTGGATTATTCTGATTTAGGTTAGTCTTCTAATGTGTTTTCTGTTTAATTGGATTATTCTGATTTAGGTTAGTCTTCTAATGTGTTTCTGTGT
>JPFL01000247.1:68187-84386 GCA_000733385.1 Paramecium biaurelia
CTGTCTAATGGGATTATTCTGATTTAGGTTAGTCTTCTAATGTGTTTTCTGTTTAATTGGATTATTCTGATTTAGGTTAGTCTTCTAATGTGTTTTCTGTTTAATTGGATTATTCTGATTTAGGTTAGTCTTCTAATCTGTTTTCTGTTTAATTGGATTATTCTGATTTAGGTTAGTCTTCTAATGTGTTTTCTGTTTAATTGGATTATTCTGATTTAGGTTAGTCTTCTAATCTGTTTTCTGTCTAATGGGATTATTCTGATTTAGGTTAGTCTTCTAATGTGTTTTCTGTTTAATTGGATTATTCTGATTTAGGTTAGTCTTCTAATGTGTTTTCTGTTTAATTGGATTATTCTGATTTAGGTTAGTCTTCTAATCTGTTTTCTGTTTAATTTGATTCGTCTTCTTATGTGTATTATGTTTATTTAGATTACTCTTCTTATTTAGATTACTTCTTATTGTTTATATTTTATAATGTTTGTTATTGTTAGTTTAATTAGCTATTTTACTCAGTTTAAGAATTTTCAACTGATTAGTGTTATACTTCATTTTAAGTATTCGTATAGCGTTCTTCTCTATAATTGAAAACTTCTTAATGTTAACACACATTTTCATTCAGAAGTATATTTTCCTACTTAAACTACATATTACATAAGTCCTCAGGATAATATGTCGCTTGCTAACATTTATCCAATATTTCTTTCACTTCATTATTATATTAATTTGGACATTACTCTTATTTGATATTTCTACATAATTAGAAAACAAAATATAAAGCCAAGGTTAAAACAATCGTATTATAGATAAAGTGTTTTTAAAAAGCTTCCCTTATTACTCCTATCATATGAGTTACTCCTTTCACTACTGTTTTTTCTTTCTTTTTTTCTTTTTTAATCTACTATGTATTTATATTTTTCTATCTTATTTTTTCTTATTTCATAAATTTTTATTTCAAATTAATGGTAATATTTAATGATATTTAAATTAATTGATGAATGTTTAGGATCCATTTTATTATTACGAATAGTTAAATTTAAACTATATATAGTTTGATTGGATAGAAATTTATTACTATTAATATTTGAAAGCTTGTAAAGACCCTGGCTTTCTATTCATTAAAATATCAAGCAATAAATTTGAATCTAAACAAAAGGGTAGTTATTAATTTTATATTTTAAAAAATTTTGCCATTCATTAAATAAAATGTTGGAATTTTGTATTTATTTATTTAATAATCTCAAGTTATATACCGAAAGATCATTCATCTTGAAAACTTCTCTTTATTGGTTTTTCAAATAAAAAACGATTACAGTTTTAAGTTTATTGAATAATAAAGTATGGTTATGTTATTTGTCTTCTAATATATTTTACAATATGATGAAAATAACACAAAGCTATTCCCAAATTTTACTTACCATAACCAGTCAGAATAATACCTTATATTTTTTACAATTAACACAAAACAGCATTTTATGATATAAAGCTACGTAGCTTTGAGGTTAGTGTAGTAAATTTTTAAAGAACTACTTTTATTCTAGAGAATGATGGGTAATCAAATCAAAAATAATACAACAATTATACAAATTAAATCATAAAATCAATATCATTAAAATTAAGAAATAATACAACTGTTTATGGTGATTAATACAATAATAATCAAACAAAATATTTCATAATCTTTTAAAGAAACTAAATAGCATTTATCATTAAAAAGAAAATTAGATTCCAAAAATTAATCCAGCTAGAATATTTTATAATATTTTCCTTAAGCAAAGCCATGTCATTAATTCTAACGCTGTGTATTCGTATTTCTGAGACCTAATATTTATAATCTGTAAGTAGTTTCTTGCCTTAATACACATATTCATCGAATATGTTGAAGTTAAATATATATTAAGATTGTAATTTAGAATATTTTTTATGAGATTATTATAAGATAATGAAATATAATCTCCATTCCTATTAAATAATATCATTTTTTCATTAATCAAGTGTTTTGAGGTTATGGTTTCTTGAGATATTAAATTAAAAAAGTCTTTTTTGTTATTAGCTTTATTTTTGTATAGTAACTTTTAAGAAGAATTGATTGAAAATTCCTTATTAATATGACATAATAATTAATTTATAAGTAATTATAAGTAACAGCAAGTTCTATGGAAAGATATCAAGATAATCATAATGATATATATGATTTACAGTACAATCCTGATATTTTATAATGATCATAATCAATAATATTACGGGTTGAGACTTCAAAAATTTAATTAAAAGAATTAAAAGATATGAAATACATTCTGACTGAGGAGCACGTTCCTATTCCTGAGAAGATTGAAATTACAACCAAATCCAAATAGGTAAAAGTAAAAGGTAATTCTGAATATTAAGGAATATTAGGACCAAGAGGTGAATTGACCAAAAATTTTAAACATTCTTCTTTAGATATCCAGGTGTAAAAGAAAGTGAACAAGAAAACAAATTCTGCCAAATCTAGAGTCAGTGTTAGAATGTGGCAATCATATAGAAAATAAAGATGCCAAGTTAATTCAGTTGCCTCTTCAATCAAAAATATGATTAGAGGTGTGACCACTGGTTATAAATTCAAGATGGTATTGGCATATGCTCACTTTCCAATCATTATCAATCTCTTTGATAAAGGTGTGGGAATTGAAATCAAGAATTTCCTTGGTGAAAAGATCATCAGAACAATTAAATGTCTTCCAGGAGTCACAATCACAAGAAATGAATAAGAAGAAAAGAGTATTATAATAATCATATACACTCTTTAGATGTCTTAACACTCTAAGGTAATGATTTGAATAATGTTTCACTCACCTGTGCACTTATTCATTAATCTTGTGCTGTCAAAAATAAGGATATCAGACAATTCTTAGATGGAATTTATGTTAGCGAAAAGCGTCTAGAAATTTGATAAATTTATATTTAGATATAAGTACAATAATATTTATATGTGTTTAATAATTACTCAATAATTACGTCTTTCTCTATTGGCTTTATTCATTCGCTTGATTTTCTTTCTTCTTTGCTTTCTTTTGGCTTTTTTAAGCTTGGCAGGCTTTCTTCTAAAAGTGCTGATTGTCAATATTGAAGTGTCAGGCAATATGGGCTTCGTGAAACCCATACTCAATAAATTTGTATACAAATGCAGTTATGGGTATTGCATCCAAGTTAAAGGTCTAGAGGCACTAATCAATCTAGATGCCATACCCAGCATTAATCTTAAATTCATTAAATAAATTAATAAATATTATTGATATTTAAAACACACAAGTTTAAATCAAATTTGTTCTTAATATTTCTTTAGTAACAATTCCTTTTGCTACTTATATTAAACTCCATTTCTCTAAAGGAATTAAATTCCCTTTTAGTACACTAATTGCCATGACTTTCTATTTTAAGAACAAAATTAATCTAAATATAACAAAGCAAGTAAAGTAAGCCAGATATTCTATGGATAACTTTGCTCATTCTTCCATCCTTCAACATTTATTAACTTTTCTATTTATTCATCAAATAAGAAAACACCATCAGCTTTAGAATAAGAAATTAACTATTCATATTCAATCTTATTAATCTAAGATTACAACTATTAAGGTAGATTCTATTGTTATTTAATTTACATATTTTCTTCCATCTCTTTTCTTTCTGGAGATGTTCTTTTTTCTTTCATTAGCTATTGAGTTTGCTTCTTTTAATTATCAAACATTTCTTAATTTTATCCCCTTTAGAAAGTCTCTTTTTATTCAAAATTTCTCTCTTAATTTTTAACTTCGACTCTTGATCTATATTAACTTGCCTATGGCCTTAGACTATCAAGTGGAAGGGAATTTTAAGAAAGTTGAGATTATTAAATATTTTTGGCTACACATCCTGTAAAAGATAAAGGTCGGTCTACATAAGCTGAATGAAGTGCTGATCCTCTGAAACCGAAATTTTGTATGTTATTTTTTGGAGGAATTGGTTTAATTTAGGTTATGTAAACTTTTTACTTCATCTACTATTTGAATTGATCTTCTAATTCACAGACTTCACATACAAATGCTGTTTTAGAACTCAATATTTAATGTGTTATCGATGTATTAATTATATCTTGATCATCTATTGTATCCTTGTTGATTTTGATAAAATTTAAATGATTATCTCCATATTTCACACTGTTTTCATAATAGGTAATAAATTTATGTGAAGCTAACTTATGAAAGTATTCATTTTCTTAAGAATTATTTAAATTTAATGAAACAGAATATTTAATTGGTTTTTATTCTTATGGATCAAAACAACTCAAAGTAAGTTGTAAATTATCATTATCTTGATCAATTGAAAATAACACCTAAATTGTTAATTCTTAGTTCTTCTTTAAACATACAATAGATTCTGGATTAGGAACTATTTAAGTAATATTAGTAATATTTGATTCAAGATTAAATGCTTGTAAATAAGGAGTCAAAGAATCTTCTAACAAATCAATAACTTTGTCATTTATATCTTCATCATCTGTTACAAATTAGAATTTGCCATTTCCCACCTCAGCCAAATGCTTAACTAAATATTGACTGCATCCCTCTCCAATTCCTAAAGTATAAACTCTGGTTTCTGCTTAACTATTCCTTTTAACTAAATCAATTATCGGGAAGGGATCAACTTCCCCATCTGTAAGCAAGAATACGTTTAATGTAGTTGTTTTTGAATTGCCATATGATTTATTATAGACAATATCTTACAAAGGTCTAAAAATTTCAGTCCCTTGCATATTAGCTTCCATATTATTCACATGTTCTATGGCCTCCTCTAAAGTATCTTGAGAATATTACTTAGAATTCGACCATAAAGATCTAAACATTGTTCCAAAAGAAATGATATTGAACCTGCAATCTTCAGGTAGACTTTTCAAGAACAAGAGTAAAGATTGTTTTGCTTTTTTAATTCTTTTACCACTCATTGATCCACTCCTATCTATAAAGAATAAGTAAATTCCTCTATTAATTACTTGATTCTCTGCAATATTTAATCCATCTATATATTGTGAATAAGCATCATCTAAAGTTGTTTAATTAAACTTTGGAATAAATGTTAATGTAGCACAATACTTTTAAGTGAATAAAGCATCATTATTAGTATGACTTAAAAATGCACGAGGGAGATTAATATCATCGCTAGAAAATAGTAGTGTAAATTATTTTGTGGGAATAAAATTGGATGGTGTATCCTCCAACATAAGTAATAATTTTTTTTAATTTTCCTCCTACTTAGCGAATTCATTTTTTGCATTTCCACTTAAAATTGAATGGGTTGGACATTTGTAATATGTAATTGGAGACCCAATATCTATTGATACTGTAATATCTTGCTTGAAGTTGTATATAAATTAATCTATTTGAACAAATGTCTGAATATATCTGTCCAGGCTTTCAAAATATTTATTATAAGTTCTCTATTATTTATTAAGACTGAAATAGTTGTCATCAATCATTGGCTAAATTTCTATCTACCATAGCTTATTCAGAAAAACATCCAAAGGTTAAATGTATTCAAAAGTAATTTATAATTATTTTCCAGGAGCAAGGGCTCCAATTTTCACTCTTTTTATTTCAGAAAATTCCTGATCTTACTCACTATATGCCATTGTTTTACCCTACTTTATTCCTTCTTCATATTCCTATTTAGCTTCTTGTTTTTCCTTAATAATCCCATAAACTTTTGTGTCTCCTAATTCAACAATCATTTTAGTCACTGCTGCATTTTTATTAATTGAGAATAAATATTCTAATTCTATTGGTTCTTTATAACCTTAAGTTGAATAGGTTTATTTTAATTCCACTATAACAAAACCAGGTTAAACTTTTAAAAAATAATGAACTCCTTTTAAAGGTATAGGAATTTTTCTTATCAAATCATAACATATCATTAATCTACGTGGGTATAAACAGCAGGTTTGCTTCTCTTTTTTGCAGAAAGAATATTAATTTGATACTAGTTATGGCTTAAACAACTGATTGGGGAGCATTTTAATTAATATCCAAATTATAAAATTAATTTCTTTTATATGATAAACATATATTTTTTATCAATCAATCAAATTAATTAAATAATATATAAATTACGTTCCTAATAAAATTAATATAAATATTATGTTCTTAACCTTTTGTAAAAATTATCTAATGATTGTTTTTACTTATTTATTTTAAATACTTGTTGCATTTAAATATTTTCCATTATTTTGTTAAATATGTATTCAAAATAATAATTGGATTTTTACTTAATTTATTATATCTATTTAGAAATATTTGCTATAATCCGTATATATTATTAATTTAACAGAACTACATCTATTATTGATATATTTTTTAAATCACTATATATCTTATAAAAGATAATCAATTATATAAAAACATATTATTATAACAAGTACTTTCAAAGCTTTCAATAATAGAATCTATATCTCCTTATTATGGATATATTGAATAACATAAATTGAAGCATTATAGAGATTATTTTTACAATATTTATCCCTTATTAATATATTTTTAATTAGAAATAAATCAAATTTTATATTATAGAACTAAATCAGATGAAAGTTTCTCTCCATTTAAAAAAAATATAGATTTAGGTTAAAATATTTTGTTATTTATTTAATTAATGGAGGAATAATTAATCTTTAATGCAAAATAGATACAAAAATGACTTTTGATATGATATAATTGAAATAGAACATTTATTTGAATAGAAATATTTAAAATATATTGCATCATTTATTTCTTAAAATAAAATCTAATTTTCTCGCTTTTTTATATTGCAAGTAATTTAATTTTTAGCTATTTATGAATGTTTAATTAAAATTTCGACAGTTGAATATTTTAATGAAAAATTTCAGGTGACTTTACTGAGATATCATAAATACAAAAAGTATTTAAAGTATTAATAAGTGTGATAGATGATAGTTAATTTCTGAAAATAGCTAGGGGAGATTGTTTAATATGAGAATATGAAAACTAATATTGAATACTAATTGAGAGTAGCTTTTAGGTGAATTAATAAAGTGAATAGATTAAATAGGAGAAATTAAATGAGTATTAAACAAGATTTTATCATGATTAGACTCAATTATTTATTGAATAAATTGATTTTACAAAATTAAAAAAAGAATCAATGAATTTACCAAAAGTGTCATTTTTTGATGATCCAAAAACAAATTTATGGATTAAAGAAGTAATTTAAGCTTCAGATCCAATAATTAGTGGAACACTGTTTAAAATTTCGAAATTAGGAATATAAAAAGAAAGCAACTATTTTCTTAAGGATGGAAAACTAGCTTGTTAACAGAAATATATAGATTTATAAAATGCCACTCTGGAGAAGATGAAAAATATTGGATTTAAATTGACAAAAAATCGTAAATCAGTTGAGTTAATTACTCATAATGAATAAGCTTAGGGAATGTGGTATAATTAGCTTAAATAGTATTGTGTTTAAAGAGGGTTCAATAATGTATACTCCATAAATAAATTGATTGGGAAAGGAAATTTTGCAAAGGTAACACATTATCGAATAAGTCAAGGTGTACAGTGCATCCAAAAAAAGTGATCACTCGATGTATGCTGTAAAGGCCTTCGATAAGCTAAAGTTTTAAGATATTCGAGTTGATAAGGTATATTAAATGTATAACTATAGCCTGCATTGATTAAGGAATTATCAATAATGAGAAAGATGGATTTTGTGGGTGTGATAAAATTATATGAAGTTTTTGAGAATGATAATTACATATTTTTAGTATGTGAATTGCTAGAAGGAGGAGAGTTATTTAATTAAATGAAAGGTAAAGCATATGAGGAGAAAACTGTTGCTTATATAATGTTTAGAATTTTGCAATCTATCGATTACATCCACTCAATTGGAGTCCTACATAGAGACATAAAAGTAAAGAAAATTGATTATAAAATAGCCAGAGAACTTAATACTCAGATCAAAAAGGGAGATAGCTGATGTAGTAATTGCAGATTTTGGACTAGCTGATTTCTATAATGCTGATGGAGATTACATGTTTAAGCGTTGTGGAACTCCTGGTTATGTTGCTCCTGAATTGCTTTAAGATAAAATCTATGATTACAAGATAGATATCTTTAGTGCAGGAGTACTTATGTTCATCATGTTAACTGGTCAATCTCCATTCAAGGCCAAATCATATGATGAAATTGTGATGAAAAACTATCATTGTTAGATAGAATTCAGTTTAATGAATAATCAACAATTAAGTGAAGAGGCTGTTCATCTCTTAACTTCATTACTCGAAAAGAATCCAGATTTGAGAATAAGTACTGAACTGGCTCTTCAGCATCCATGGTTTTAGAAGTAAGCAGATCATAAATTAATCTTGTAAATTTTGTTTATATTAAAAAGAGTTGACTCTTATCCTAGATATCAAAAGAACTCATAATTATATGCCAAAACACCTTTGATGGGATAGGAGTTAAATTAATCTATTACATCTACACCACAAAGTGTTACATCTTAAATGAGGAGTAAATCTAATACTACAGATATAAAAATAGAAGAATAACCTTCGTAAACTTCCAGATTATAGAGTTCATCATTGAAAATATAACAATAAGAATGCATTTTAGAAGAAAATGATTACAATGTTAATGAAGAAGATGACATTCCACATAGTAATCTAATTAAAATGTATCAAATAATGCCAAAATTGAAAAAAAGTATATATTTAATCATAATTAACAGATTAAGAGGAGCAACAATAAAAAAAAAATTTTGAAAATAATAATAATAAGGGATCACTCTAATTTAAAGTTTGAATAAATTAAATAATTTTGCATTTAATAAATGCAAAAATTATTAATTATAAATTTTAGTTTTATAAAGAAATCTAGAAAATTCTTCATTTTAACAGCAAAATACACGCAAGAGAATTAAATATATATAAAAATAATCATGAAATTCTTCTTATTACTAGCTTTAACACTTGCAATTATTTCAACAGAACAAATTCCAGAAGTCGATGGAATATTATAACTAAGTCGTAGAAACTTCTAATAGGCTTTGGATGAAAATCCTAGATTATTGGTCAAATTTTATATTGATACTTGTGGATACTGGTATTGAATATCAATTGAATTTAAGCTAAAAAATGAAACCTGTATTCATTTAATTGGCTTAAAAATTGAAGGAATATGGATTTGTATTAGGAGAAGTCAATGCTTAAGAAAGTAAATCATTGGCGGCTAAACATAATGCTAATGCTTATCCAACATTAAAATTGTTTAGAGATGGAGTGTCATAAGATTTTCCAAATTCCTCTGACTCTTTAGAAATGTTATTTGAATTTGCACTTTAACATTCCTACGACCCAATCACAAAGTTATATAATCAACAAGAGGTATCTTTTTTATTTTATATTTGATTAGATTGATTTGTTCTTAAAAAGAACAAATATTGCAGTTCTAAAATATGTAAATAATTTAGATGATTTATCAAATGTTAGTTTGGATCATATATAAGTTAGATTTGGAATAGTTGAGGATAATGAAGTAAGATCCAGTCATCCTCATAAATACACTTTGATAAATAAGGATATTGAAAAGCCAGTTCATTATAATGGTGATATTGATGGGTTATCAGAATTCATTTCAAATAAAGGGTATCCACTTGTATTCTCATTGAATGAAGAGGAATTCATGAAAGTAGAAAGTGATAAAATTCCTTTGGTTGGAATAGCAGGATCAAAAAATGGAGTTCTTCATAAAAGATTTAAATACATTGCTGAATCATATGTTAATTCAACTAGATTTGTGGTAATAGATCCATAACAAGAACTATGTAACAGAAGATTTGAATATTTGATTAAATAAAGCTCAGTTGCTTAGAATACAATCTATTATTATGATTATGAGTATATTAGTTAATTTATGATTTAGAACCAAACAAACAACTACAACAACATTTAATGATGATTCAGTTGGAACATTAAAGAGAGCTGTTGAATCTTTAATAGAAGAAGTAACAAGTCCTAAAAGAGAAGCATAAAGACTAGCTCAATTAATAAAAGGGGATGGTTAAGTACATAAATTGACAACAGGGAATTTCAAAGAATAAGTGCTTGAGAATCATAGACATGTGTTTATTAAATTCTATGCTCCATGGTGTGGTCATTGTTAATCTTTAGCACCAACTTTTGAGAAATTGGCTTAAGAGTTAAATAGAGATGATATAGTAATTGCTGAAGTAGATCATACAGAAAATCAATTTGATGACATTCCCATTGAAGGATATCCTACATTATATTTATTCAAATAAGAAGGTGACACTAAGACTAGAAAGGAGTATGAAGGAGATAGAAGTCTTTAAGGAATGAAAGCTTTCTTAGAAAGAAATTTGGGTAAAGTTGAGAGTGAAGAAAAGAAGTCTCCTGAATTCAGTGAAGTAAAGAATGAAGGCACAGTTATTTAATTAACAAATGAAAATTTTGATCATATTGTTTTGAATAGCAAATAAGATGTATTAGTAAAGTTCTTTGCTCCTTGGTGTGGACATTGTAAAGCTATGGCAGAATCCTATAAGGAGCTAGCTTAAAATTTGAAAGATAATTAGAATGTACTTATTGCTGAAATGGATTGGACTACTCATAAAACAAGTGCTGTTGAAATTAAGGGATTCCCTACATTAATATTCTTTAAGAAAGGATAAGATAAACCAGAATAAATAAAGTATCAGTCAGCAAGAACAGCAGAAGACTTAGCTAAATTTATAGAATAGAATAGTAGTTTTGTAAAGAAGGAAGATTTGTGATTAAGTATATTTGTTATTATTAAAATATACAAACATTTAAATATTATTCTTTATGAAGAATAGTCTAAAAAAATGATAAGATATTGTTATATTTAAAATAGATAAATATTAATTCAATAATCTTCACCTCTAGACAGGACTTCTATACTGCTTGGTTTTAAAAATAAAGTATGTTCATATTATGACACATATGAACCTCTCATGTCACAAAGAGGAGGATATCTATGATATAATATTTTATATAATACGGATTAACTATTCCAAGATCACATAGATTCTTCAATCCCAATAAGTAATTGGCTTAACCATCTCTATCTAAGAATCTTCTACAGAATGCTAAAGTATCATAATGATTATCTATGTGAGTTAAGAGTGATTTAGCTTTAGGGACTCTAACAGCTGTAGGTTTTGCATAGAAATCTTTCATATAATGTGAACATTCCAAATCTTCATTCACATATCCTTTGCCAGTTGATCCAAATGTTTCGATTGCATAAAGTTCTCCTTCTTTCATTAAAGTATTATCATTTGATTTGACAATTGGAACACTTTTACCACCATGAATATGATATTTACATATCAAATGTCCATTTAAATTTTTTACTGATTTTACTTTATAAACTTTTCCTCCAATTTCAACTTCATAACTCTCCATAGTTTCTTATATTGCTGCTCCTACATCTCCTAATCTAACATCAATTCCAGAATTCCTGATTCCAGTATCAGTTGCATCTTTTGCTGCTTATAATAAAGTATCATAAACTGGATTAAATGCAACAGTGAATGCACAATCTATAATCCAACCATCAACTTATGTTCCAAAATCTATTTTGCATACATCATCATATCCTAATATTGTATTATCTCCATTATTTGGTGTATAATGTGCAGCACAGAAATTTAAAGAACAACCTGTTGGAAATGCTATACCTGCATTTAATCCATTTTCTTCTACTAAATATCTATTCATATTTTCCAATTTCTCACAAATATCAATTAATCTATACATATAATCAAAATATATACTTATTTCCTGGCTTCAACAATTTTGCTTAAGCATATTATCTAACTTATCTATGACATTCAGCAGCCTTTCTTAAAGATTATAATTAATGTTCATGAATTAAGTCTTTTTCTCTCATTTCATCTTTATTAATTCTTGATGACTTCTCACCCAAATATGGAATTTCTTAACCTTTTGGATAAACACCTTAAATAAACTATTTGGAAACTGGAATTGTTGGTGGTTGAGTTTATTTCCATTCTTTCTCTTCCCAATTTCCTAGTTTTCTAATCCCAGAGTTATCTACAAATCTTGAATTAGTCTTTAAATATAATTATCAATATATACAATGGGATCTCCCTCAACATAATCTGGTCCTAATTACTTTTTCTTATCCTCTATTACTTGTTGTTATTACTATTGAATTTATTACTATTTTTAGGCTTCTTAATTTTATTATATTAATTAATCTAAAAAGTCATCATCTGAATCAGCATCCTTCTGATTTTTTTTGTTATTACCTTTAGCCTCCTTCTTTTTATTTTTGTTCTTTTATGCTTTCTTACTTTGATCTTATTGTTTAGCTTCCTCTTTGGAAATCATAAATTAATTATTAATAAAAATAATTCATTCATATCATTAATTTCTAATAAGTAATCAAAATATTATATAATATTAAATAATAAAATAAATCTCTGTATGTATATTGCTAGGTGTATCCTCTTTAATTATTCAATCATTTAAAATTTTTGTTTAATTATTTTTATCAATAAATAATGCATTCTCATTTGATTTACTCTTCTAATCTTATATTATAATAAAATTCATCTGAAAAAGCCACTATATTATATATTGCAACTATAAAATGAGTGCAAAGAATAAAGAACCAAATTTTTATACAAAACATCATCAAAAATATCAAAATGATACACACCTTATTATTAAGGTCTATGTTCATTAGATTTTTACTAATTGGTTTCTCCTTACATTTTACAATATTCTACTTACTTTTTACAACCTTCAATTTAATTATATTTGAGTGATTATATTAAATAGATATATTAATTTATATAAATGATTGACAATTAAAAATAAACAAAAAAAAAATTAATAACACTCCTATCATACATGTTATTAACCAAAAATCTAGCAGACAAAAACTAGCAATCTTCTAAATTTGAGTTCTTAATTCTGTTATTGTACTGATTTTTATTACATCTGTATTTATTAGGCAGATAAACAACAATAACTAATAAGAAACTATTCTTTAAGATATTAAAAAGCAACTGTTTAATGAAATAATAATAATTATTAATTTTTATAAAGGTTATGATCTTCACAATCCTGAATTAATGATAGAACGAAAGAGAATTGGATCAATATCTATTATTCAATCACTTTTTCATTTTTATATATATCCTGTAACCAATGTATCATTTATCATTAAATCAATTACGTAGTTAGAAATTACAAAAAGGAATCTAATTAAAAGTAACAGATAGCAGAGACTAATTGTAAGATTTGCAGATCTGCTTTATATGTTATGTTAAGAATTTAAATTTATACTTATTATCATGTAAGTTATGTATATCTCATGCATTATCATTTATAACTGATTATTCACTTCCATCATTAGTTATTATCTAATAAATATTCATATAATTGCGATTAGGGAGTATTTTCACAATTTGAATATGCACAGTCAACCAAATTATATGAATTCTCATTCTTTTTCAAACAGGCTAATAAATTTATAAACAATTTTGCTTACTTAAAACATTTGAAAATGGCTTGCTTTTACTACCTAATTTAGGTGGCTTATTAACTTTGGGTCTGCATTTATTTAATTACAATTAACAAGCCATGTCATCGTAACATAATTTTAATTACTCTGGACATTTTTCTCTTATGCATTATGATGTCTGTTCATTTAGATGAATCCTTTTGCTTAATAAAATTGTCATAAGTGACAATAAAATTGCGATTTAAATTACTTTCATATTTAAAAATATTGAATAAAAAGACAATAGTATAATATCAGGCCTATCATTGTAATATTTTGCAATCATGGTTCATGCATATAAAACATTCATCATTAATAATTAAAAATATTGATTATTTTTAATATAATGTCATTAATCAATTTGTTATTATATGGGACAGATCATGAAAATTAATTCATATTGTTATCTCAGAAAGTAATTCAATCATTGTTATAATATTAATTATCGTTAGAATAAGATTGTACCATTACTACTTATTCCATATATTACTTTTCATAATACTTCAATAATTGTGAGTTCTTCTAAGGAACTATAAACTCATCGCCAAAGTGTTTATCATTTTTATCTCAACTGAAATAATAATCAGTTAGAGGTTCTAATTTCGTTACTTTTCTGCATGTAACTTATGGACTTAGTGAATTCTTAACATACTTATACTTATAGGATATAAATGAATGAACTTATATTTTAATTAATTGATTTAATAATTAAAATAAGTATAAATAAATTACAATTTCATGATTCAATTAATATTTGATAAGATTATATGTTAAAGATAACATGCTAACCTTCTATAGCACATATTGTAATAAAAAATACATATAATCAATAATTTCAAATATTCTCATTTTTTGTTGTAGTTTATAACTTAAGAACTCTATTTTATTTATTAAGGGGAATAAGATGGTTAATAAATAAATGATGTTTAATAAGCAATTAGAATTTAATTTGAAAACTAATATTCCCCATAATTGTATATTATATTATGTATATATTTCAACAATAAACTTACTATTAATTTGAGATCTTCATTTGTATTTTCTTTTTCCAATATATTCCACTCTTAGATGGTAGATTTTAGGTTTTTTATTCAATAGATTAGGGTCTGGAATTTTAGAGAGAATTGAATAAGGCAATTAAATATTAATGAATTTATGATTCTAATTAGCTAATTTTTGTAGTGAGAATATATCTTTGGTAATCTATTAATATTTAAATACCTATTGTGTTAAGCAATTGACAAGAGATCAGATATATTCAATTTCCCTTTAGGTTATAATAAAAATAAGAAACCTGTTCTCTAGAAATTAAATCCTTTTAAAAATTAATTTTTATAAATATTTTCTTATCTTTATTTAGAGTTTTTAAAACAAATTTGAGAGAAGTTAGTCATATATTCCAGGAGTTTATTAAAATTCATAAAGTTTTTGTTTTTTTTCTAGTCTATTAAATAAAGCAAAATTTGTCATAAGGTTGGACTATCTTATTTGATATTATATAAAATAATTTATTTTTATTTAAGGACTTAGATGAGAGAGATAATAAATTTTTTGAAAAAATTAAAAAAAATCAAAATCTTTTTGCATGACTTAGGGAAAGAATAAGAAATTAGGAAAGAAGAAGGGATAAAAGAAAACTATTGACCCATTAGCTAGAAAGGAATGGTTTGAATTAACAGCACCTGTCCCCTTCAGTGCTGGTGGTTTTGGCTATACTTGCATTAATAAATCTCAAGGAACAGGTATTTGATTATAAATAAAGTTTTTAGTTGTGGCCACCGAAGCCATTAAAGGAAGAGTAGTCGAAGCATCTTTAGCTGACCTTTAAGGACAATCAGATTAGATGGCATGGAGAAAAGTGAAATTGATTATTGATGATGTTGAAGGTACAAGATGCAGAACATCCTTCTATGGTCTTGATTCAACAAAGGATAAGATCTTTGGTATGATTAAAAAGCGATAAACTTTGATTGAAGTATTTTAGTTTATCATTCTCTAGACTTAAGTTGAAGCCAGATCTCAAGATGGATACATCCTTAGAATCTTTGTAATTGCATTTACTAAGTCAATTAAAAATCAATAAAGAAAAACAACATATGCTCAAAGAAGCCAAATCAAAGACATCAGAAAGAAGATTGCTGAAATTGTCCTTAAGGAAGTCTCAAAAAAATCAATTACCTAATTGCTTAACTTCTTTAATTAAGAGACTCTTGCCAAAGAAGTTGGAAAAGCAACCAGAGCCATTTTCCCATTGTAAAACATTACATTGAGAAAAGTTAAGTTAGTCAAGAGACCCAAGGTTGATGGTATAATAATTAATTAAGTCTAGCTTAAAAATTAAGAGAATTTTATGATGATTCCCAAAGATCAAAGACATCTTAAGTCAGAAGAAAAGGTTAAGCTGAAGATTAAACAGCTCTTAATCTTATTAAGTAAGGAGAAGTAGATAAAGAATAATAATAAGTCTAAGTCTAATAAGAATGATATATTACAGTATAAACAATAGTACATATAATAATATTAACAAATTATTTATTATATTTAATATCTTCATTCTCATTATATTTTAAATATAAAGATTTTTTTTTTATTTTAATT